>JAWNPF010000211.1:0-67117 GCA_035045185.1 Drosophila meridiana
GCGTCTCGAAATCGGACCCTTTCGCTTACGCGCTTTGCATCTACCTGCTGCGCCACATCAGCTTTTCATTGCTTGTTGACAAATCCGACTCTAGTTCACTACAAAGCCGACTTTTGACAAATACTAAACTATAGAAGCTGCTGTTAATGCAAACACAATATAAACACAAATCAATCGTAATTGTTATTCTTAGAAATTGTTGAAATGCGCGAGTTATCGCCAACGGCTCTACGTCGCCCCCTCCGAAAGCCGCTCGTACTATTCTGACCTGATCAACAATGTCATCGAACTCTTACATTGTTGACCCGCTCCACTTAAAGCACTTGACAATATTTAGCTGATGCAACAGAAATCGAACTAAAGATTTGATGTAAACAATTTCTGAATCTGGGACTCGACATCTGGTAACAACCCGACTCAGCGGTCCCACATTACATAGCCCTTAGATTTATACATAATATACTTTACTATACATAGCTTCTGCGTAGGCTTATATAAAGCAAGATTGAATAAACCACACTTCACTTGGTAGCGAACTCACAAAAATAACGGTATTGTTTTATTCGAGTGTTTCACTCAGTTCAAGTACAAAGTCAAAACTACTTAAAATACAAAAAACCCTTACAAACCATGTTCACACTCGGGACAACCCAGGGATCCAGGCACCCACAGGACTGGACTTGTAATTGGCGCAGCCACAATACAGAACCAAGGATCGCAAGGATGCTTCTCGGAATCACCACGATATTAATAATGTAAAGACAGGTGAGCTAGTGGCAAAGAGTAGGGAAAAAAGACTCATTTGGCAAAAGAGTAACACAAGAGAAAAAAAGAAAAGAAAAAAAAGAGAGTAAAAATGATTTGTATGGCAGGCATCATTGCTTATTTTTAAAAATACACATATAACGAAACAAGTGTTATACTCTACAAAAAGAAAAATATAAAATATTCCTTTATTATTGCTATGACAGGGATCTAGTGCAGATCACTATTTAATACTAATGGAAACAATACATATATAACGAAACAAGTGTTATACCCTACAAAATAAAAAAGTGTTCCTTTATTATTGCTATGGCGAGCATCTAGTGCAGATCAGTGCCTAGTACTAATGGAAACAATATATATATAACCAAGCAAGTGTTCCTTTATTATTGCTATGGCGAGCATCTAGTGTAGATCAGTGCCTAGTACTAATGGAAACGGTATATATATATATATATAGATAAAAAAAGAAAAAACAAAAATATTCCTTTATTATTGCTATGGCGAGCATCAAGTGCAGGTCAGTGCCTAGTACTAATGGAAACAATATATATATAACCAAGAAGTGTACCTTTATTATTGCTATGGCGAGCATCTAGTGCAGATCAGTGCCTAGTACTAATGGAATCGGTATATATATATATATATAGATAAAAAAAAGAAAAAACAAAAATATTCCTTTATTATTGCTATGGCGAGCATCTAGTGCAGATCAGTGCCTAGTACGAATGGAAATAATATATATGTAAAGAAGCAATGAGTATGCCCTACAAAACAAAACAAAAAGAATAATAAATTTTGCTTATTACAATACACATATTCTGCCTAGCTTGCATTTCGGCTCGACATACATAAAAATCACAACAAATAAATTCCATGCCCTACCCTAACATAAGTACTTTCGTATCAGATTACAACACCAACGGCAACCACTTAACAAATGAAATATCAGCATAAAAATAAATATCAAGTTCAAGAACACTCAAGACATACAAGAAAAAACATATTTTACACTACAAATTCTTTTGCCACTTAGGGTTCCCTGACTCGTACGCCCTTTGCCACTAGGTTCATAGTTCTTAAGACAAACACAAACACAAATATAAATAAACGAAAAGAAAATGTTTTACAGACGGCCACAGTAATAATAAATTCAACATTTTGTAAATCTAAGAAATATAAGTAACAAAACACACAAACCCTTTTATATTTTCATATTGTGCTACATATATACACAATTATAATAACACTTTACACACAAAAGAAAAATATCAATGTTTACAAATACAAAATAAATTAAGCCCCACCATTTATAAATTTATCCACTTTAAATTACACAATTATTAATTATATATATACACAAAGATTTACACTACAGAAAATACGTAGTTACCATAAAGAAAAACTATTCTATGTAAAAATACTATACTCTTAACAAAAATAAGGGGAAATTTTTTTTTTACGAATACAACTGGTTAAATAATAGGCTTCACTACAGATGTAAAAAAAATATTAAAAGTAGCATAGTAAATAGGACAAGAAATAGATTGGGTCTTAGGAGTAGCACCAGGTTATCTGAAATACTTTACAGACTCTAATATTTACAAAGTAGTTAGACGTTTACTCTTCTTATCGGAACCCACGCACCCAGAGGAGATTACAAATCTAATCAAAACTTACCAAATTAATAACAATCACAGAGGAATTGATGAAACGTACGAATACTTAAAACGGGAAATTTATACCCCTTTGTTAAAGGACAAAATCTCACAGGTTATTCGAGAATGCGAAATATGTCTCGCACTTAAGTATGACAGACAACCACAGAAACCACCCTTTGTTTTACCAGAAATACCGAACGGTCCGTTAGATATTATCCAAACCGACATTTATACTATAAATAATAACTACTACTACTAACTAAGTAGCACCAGCTTATCTGAAATACTTTACAGACTAATATTTACAAAGTAGTTAGACGTTTACTCTTCTTATCGGAACCCACGCACCCAGAGGAGATTACAAATCTAATCAAAACTTACCAAATTAATAACAATCACAGAGGAATTGATGAAACGTACGAATACTTAAAACGGGAAATTTATACCCCTTTGTTAAAGGACAAAATCTCACAGGTTATTCGAGAATGCGAAATATGTCTCGCACTTAAGAATGACAGACAACCACAGAAACCACCCTTTGTTTTACCAGAAATACCGAACGGTCCGTTAGATATTATCCAAACCGACATTTATACTATAAATAATAACTACAATTTAACTATAATCGACAAATTTTCTAAATTCGCACAAGCCTACCCACTGACTAATAGGAACTGTATTAGTGTTGTAAAAGCTCTTAAAACTTTCATGAAGCAATTCGGACTACCTAAGAAAATCATACTTGACCAAGGGGCCGAATTTTCAGGAGCAATGTTTAAAGACTTTATAGATCAATATAATATTGAGCTTCACATTACTTCCTTCCAACAATCTAGCAGCAACTCAACAGTTGAGAGATTACATTCAACATTGACCGAGTTATATAGAATAGTCCTCAATAAGAGAAAAGAACTAAAACTTACATTAGACCACGACGAAATAATCGATGAAACTATCATAACTTATAATAATGCTATTCACTCAAGCACTAATCTTACTCCTTATGAACTATTCACTGGACGGACACATATTTTTGACAAGACTATCAAATTTAATAACGAACACGATTACTTAACAAAATTAAATCAGTATCAAAACACATTATACCCGGCTGTCAAGGCACTTCTCAAGCAACAGACCTCAAAACGGACAGAGAAATTGAACGAGACAAGGATAGAACCTCCCTCCATACCATCGGGCAATATAGTATTTAGGAAAGAAAATAGAAGAAACAAACTTACACCTAGATTCAGCAAACATAGAATAATACTGGACAACGGTATAACAATCAGAACTGCTAAAAGACAAAAACTACATAAACAGAAAATAAAGAAAATAACAAAGAATTTAAGCGACACACGAACACATAGCCTGCCACCAGGAACTAACCCTACAATAAATTGAATATTTACAGGTTGTCAGTAGGCGTTTCCCAACGCCTAGTAATCAACAGTTTGGACGAGGACCAACCTTTTGTTAAAGTTAACATAGGGGTAGCTAGGGTAGTGAATTCATTCAAAATAATAAACCACGTAATAAACTTAAACGAATATGTAATAAATGCAAACAAAATAACAGACATAATAAAAACCTTACCCGATGACTTAGAAATTCCCGAACTAAAAGACATACTTCATAAAAAAATAACACAAGTTTTCGATACACTAGATACCTTACTCCCTAACAGCAACAGGTCTAAGAGAGGTTTAATTAACGGACTAGGTAGTGTAGTTAAATTCGTTACCGGGAATTTGGACGCTGAAGACGAAAAGAAAATAAATAAAAAACTAATAGACCTTCACAAGAACATCGAACTTACACAGTCATTTCAAAAAGAAACATTTATTAGATTCAAGAATATCACGGATCATATAAATAAAGAACACGCAACAATCAGCGATTTTATTAATAATTATCAGAATAAAATTTACAAACAATTAGATTCGGAAGACCGAAGCCTAAAATTAGATCAGTATATTGCTAGAATTAATTACAATATAGACATTTTACTCAATCATTTAAACAACATTGCAGAAAGCCTATTGTTCACGAAATTAAATATAATCCCTAAGTATATCTTAAATACAGAAGAAATTATAAAAATAAAAAATATCTTTCAACAACAAAATGTAACAATAGACTTAGATCACGAAATGTACAATGTTCTGTCTTTAGAATCATTAACAAAAAATAAAACTTATTTTTAAGATAAAGATTCCTATACTGTCAAAAGAACAATATGATTACGACCAATTAATAGCCCTACCGATTAATAACACGAAATTTGTTACAATACCAAAATACATTATTAGAAATAAGTTAACAATTAAAGAAATAAATTCACCTTGTATTAAGTTGGGCAAAGTATATGTATGTGAGACCCCTACCTTACCACTGAATCCGCTCTGCCTGGCAAATCTACTCAACAGTAGCATGGCAACTTGCAACATCGTCGACGGTGGCCATCTACAACAAATCTTCACACCAATAAAAGGACTGCTGCTCATATTTAACGCAAAGAACATAAACCTTACTTCTACTTGCATACCAGATAAAACACTTGATGGTTCAATGATCATTTACTATGACAACTGCTCAATAACTGTGGATGGCATCAAGTATGTAGATGCCGCCACCACCGTCGAAGATAAACTTGAAATAAACTTACCACACATCAGCAACTTGACAATAAACACTTCTACAAAAAACTTGAGCTTGCACGACCTACATCTATACGACCTACAAAACGACCAGATAGTTCTTCAAATAAAAAACCAAGCTAACACACATCTGACAACCGTCTACATACTCATCATCGGATTAGCAATAGCTGCAACCTTAACGTGGATCTACAAACATAAAACTATTATGTATTCGCCCTCCATCCAGGACCCAATTGTCACTCCAGCCACAACGATCTTGGAAATGCCTTCGTTATGGCCTTCGTTCCAAGTTAAGGGGGGAGGAGTTATCGCCAACGGCTCTACGTCGCCCCCTCCGTGTCATCGAACTCTTACATTGTTGACCCGCTCCACTTAAAGCACTTGACAATATTTAGCTGATGCAACAGAAATCGAACTAAAGATTTGATGTAAACAATTTCTGAATCTGGGACTCGACATCCGGTAACAACCCGACTCAGCGGTCCCACATTACATAGCCCTTAGATTTATACATAATGTACTTTACTATACATAGCCCCTGCGTAGGCTTATATAAAGCAAGATTGAATAAACCACACTTCACTAGGTAGCGAACTCACAAAAAGAACGGTCGTGTTTTATTCGAGTGTTTCACTCAGTTCAAGTACAAAGTCAAAACTACTTAAAATACAAAAAACCCATACAAACCATGTTCACACTCGGGACAACCCAGGGATCCAGGCACCCACAGGACTGGACTGGTAATTCGCGCATATGAACGCATGTGTATGTGTACATACAAAAACGTTGGTCTGTTTGAATGTATGCGTGTAAAAGGCGATATTCGACAAATACAAAACTAAAGAAGCGGCTGAAAATGCAAACACAACTCAATAATAATTTTGGTTGAAGAATATGCTAGAATGAATGACGTTTAATTTATTTGTGCCCATGTGTAGCAAACGCGCTTGCACGTTTCAATGTATGTGTAAATAAAAATGTATTTTGCTGTCGCTGCGTAACACGTACGTTTGATAATTGGCCAAACGTTTTGTTTAATAGATTGGGAGTGACTTAACGGAACTTGATGAAACTTTCAGCATATGATTCTATTGAATTTTTCACATTTTATAAAAATGCTAATTCATTCACATGGTTATGTTTGCAAAAATTGAAATTGCATAAAATTCACATGAATTTACATAAATGCAATATTTTAGATATATTATTAAATTTAATATACATGATGCCTCTATGGGAAACGAGTATCACGCATTAGGTTTCGGCCTAAGGCAACGTTCTTACTTGTTTTTTTTTTTATATAATACACGAGAACTAAAGTTGTAAACCCTTGCATACTTTTACTAGGAATAAAAACCATTGCCTTTTATTTTATTTTTTTTTTATTTATTGCATATTTATAGTTTATTGTAGCTTTTGTCGTAGACTCTATAGCGCATTTATAAAGGTACCTTAGCTATTGAAGTGGCTTAATGGCTTTATTGCTAATAATTACTTTAATTTAGGTCACTTCTCAGGTCCAAGGGGTGTGATCTTTTCAGCCTTCTGTTGATGGTGTTGGTAGCTAAATTGGCTGCAAGCTGGTTTGGGTGGGCGGATTTTCTGTCTGCGTACCTAGTGCTGTGTAAGCCAATGAGCTCAGCAATTGTCGGCATCTTGAGGTCGGTGTGCAGTGTTTCGTTTCTGACGTACCATTCGGCTCCGGTCCATGTCTTTAGTGCTTTGTTTTGTGTAGTTTGAACTTTGTTGATGTGAGTTCTTGCAGCAGACCCCCATAAAGGCATTGCATAGGTGAAGACAGGTGCCACTATTGCGTGATGTATATGCCTCCTACTGCGTAGTGACAGAGGGCTATCGCTTCTTAGCAGCCAGTCAAGTTTTTTTAATTTAAACTTGCACTTTTTGATTGTCTCATTTATGTGCGGGCCATAGTTCAGTCTCTTATCCAGAGTGACTCCCAGGTACTTCACCTTGTTTGCTCGTGGTATTGGAGCTCCTAGAGTCACTTCGGGGCAGACTCCCCTTCTAGTTGCAAATGTGATGTGCGTGGACTTTTGGGCGTTAATTCCGATGCTCCAGCGAGTTAGCAACCGATTGAGATCCTGCAAGTATACTTGCATTTGACTAGAGGCTACTTCGGGCCAAACGCACTAGCTTGGAGCGTTCAAGAATATCACGGATCATATAAATAAAGAACACGCAACAATCAGCGATTTTATTAATAATTATCAGAATAAAATTTACAAACAATTAGATTCGGAAGGCCGAAGCCTAAAATTAGATCAGTATATTGCTAGAATTAATTACAATATAGACATTTTACTCAATCATTTAAACAACATTGCAGAAAGCCTATTGTTCACGAAATTAAATATAATCCCTAAGTATATCTTAAATACAGAAGAAATTATAAAAATAAAAAATATCTTTCAACAACAAAATGTAACAATAGACTTAGATCACGAAATGTACAATGTTCTGTCTTTAGAATCATTAACAAAAAATAAAACTTATTTTTAAGATAAAGATTTCTATACTGTCAAAAGAACAATATGATTACGACCAATTAATAGCCCTACCGATTAATAACACGAAATTTGTTACAATACCAAAATACATTATTAGAAATAAGTTAACAATTAAAGAAATAAATTCACCTTGTATTAAGTTGGGCAAAGTATATGTATGTGAGACCCCTACCTTACCACTGAATCCGCTCTGCCTGGCAAATCTACTCAACAGTAGCATGGCAACTTGCAACATCGTCGGCGGTGGCCATCTACAACAAATCGTCACACCAATAAAAGGACTGCTGCTCATATTTAACGCAAAGAACATAAACCTTACTTCTACTTGCATACCAGATAAAACACTTGATGGTTCAATGATCATTTACTATGACAACTGCTCAATAACTGTGGATGGCATCAAGTATGTAGATGCCGCCACCACCGTCGAAGATAAACTTGAAATAAACTTACCACACATCAGCAACTTGACAATAAACACTTCTACAAAAAACTTGAGCTTGCACGACCTACATCTATACGACCTACAAAACGACCAGATAGTTCTTCAAATAAAAAACCAAGCTAACACACATCTGACAACCGTCTACATACTCATCATCGGATTAGCAATAGCTGCAACCTTAACGTGGATCTACAAACATAAAACTATTATGTATTCGCCCTCCATCCAGGACCCAATTGTCACTCCAGCCACAACGATCTTGGAAATGCCTTCGTTATGGCCTTCGTTCCAAGTTAAGGGGGAGGAGTTATCGCCAACGGCTCTACGTCGCCCCCTCCGTGTCATCGAACTCTTACATTGTTGACCCGCTCCACTTAAAGCACTTGACAATATTTAGCTGATGCAACAGAAATCGAACTAAAGATTTGATGTAAACAATTTCTGAATCTGGGACTCGACATCCGGTAACAACCCGACTCAGCGGTCCCACATTACATAGCCCTTAGATTTATACATAATGTACTTTACTATACATAGCCTCTGCGTAGGCTTATATAAAGCAAGATTGAATAAACCACACTTCACTAGGTAGCGAACTCACAAAAAGAACGGTCGTGTTTTATTCGAGTGTTTCACTCAGTTCAAGTACAAAGTCAAAACTACTTAAAATACAAAAAACCCATACAAACCATGTTCACACTCGGGACAGCCCAGGGATCCAGGCACCCACAGGACTGGACTGGTAATTCGCGCATATGAACGCATGTGTATGTGTACATACAAAAACGTTGGTCTGTTTGAATGTATGCGTGTAAAAGGCGATATTCGACAAATACAAAACTAAAGAAGCGGCTGAAAATGCAAACACAACTCAATAATAATTTTGGTTGAAGAATATGCTAGAATGAATGACGTTTAATTTATTTGTGCCCATGTGTAGCAAACGCGCTTGCACGTTTCAATGTATGTGTAAATAAAAATGTATTTTGCTGTCGCTGCGTAACACGTACGTTTGATAATTGGCCAAACGTTTTGTTTAATAGATTGGGAGTGACTTAACGGAACTTGATGAAACTTTCAGCATATGATTCTATTGAATTTTTCACATTTTATAAAAATGCTAATTCATTCACATGGTTATGTTTGCAAAAATTGAAATTGCATAAAATTCACATGAATTTACATAAATGCAATATTTTAGATATATTATTAAATTTAATATACATGATGCCTCTATGGGAAACGAGTATCACGCATTAGGTTTCGGCCTAAGGCAACGTTCTTACTTGTTTTTTTTTTTATATAATACACGAGAACTAAAGTTGTAAACCCTTGCATACTTTTACTAGGAATAAAAACCATTGCCTTTTATTTTATTTTTTTTTTTATTGCATATTTATAGTTTATTGTAGCTTTTGTCGTAGACTCTATAGCGCATTTATAAAGGTACCTTAGCTATTGAAGTGGCTTAATGCCTTTATTGCTAATAATTACTTTAATTTAGGTCACTTCTCAGGTCCAAGGGGTGTGATCTTTTCAGCCTTCTGTTGATGGTGTTGGTAGCTAAATTGGCTGCAAGCTGGTTTGGGTGGGCGGATTTTCTGTCTGCGTACCTAGTGCTGTGTAAGCCAATGAGCTCAGCAATTGTCGGCATCTTGAGGTCGGTGTGCAGTGTTTCGTTTCTGACGTACCATTCGGCTCCGGTCCATGTCTTTAGTGCTTTGTTTTGTGTAGTTTGAACTTTGTTGATGTGAGTTCTTGCAGCAGACCCCCATAAAGGCATTGCATAGGTGAAGACAGGTGCCACTATTGCGTGATGTATATGCCTCCTACTGCGTAGTGACAGAGGGCTATCGCTTCTTAGCAGCCAGTCAAGTTTTTTTAATTTAAACTTGCACTTTTTGATTGTCTCATTTATGTGCGGGCCATAGTTCAGTCTCTTATCCAGAGTGACTCCCAGGTACTTCACCTTGTTTGCTCGTGGTATTGGAGCTCCTAGAGTCACTTCGGGGCAGACTCCCCTTCTAGTTGCAAATGTGATGTGCGTGGACTTTTGGGCGTTAATTCCGATGCTCCAGCGAGTTAGCAACCGATTGAGATCCTGCAAGTATACTTGCATTTGACTAGAGGCTACTTCGGGCCAAACGCACTAGCTTGGAGCACGCCTGCTCTGACTGGTCGACTCGACGATTTTGCATGTCCTTTTAGAAGCTTAAAGCTTCTTTCTGATAGATAGGAGGCCAGCAACTTGAAGTGGGAGACAGGTAGGGCTTTCCTAATCTTGTTAATGAGACCTAGATGCCACTCCCGATCGAACGCCTGCTTCACATCAAGAAACACTGCAAAACAGTATTCCTTGTTTTCAACCGCGCCGAGAATGTGGTTATCAACTCGATGCACTTGCTCTGGCGTACTGTCTCCTGAAGCCGAATTGATACTCTGGTATGGTCTTTCAGTGACTCAGCTCGTTAAGCACTCTTCGCAGTAGTATTCTTTCGAATACTTTGGAGAGTACCGGTAGCAAGCTGAGACCCATCAGAAGGTAGCAAGCTGAGACCCATAAGAAGCAATTTCCTTTTCGGGTTTTCCAGGTTTCGGCATCATGATTATCTCAGCTCGTTTCCAGCAGGATAGTGTCCGTTTATTGAGTAGCGTGTGGGGGCTTCCATGGCCAAGATGGAATATTGTGCACTTTGAATTGCGTCGAATAATACCTCTTCACGTTGATTCGCTCTTCTGCTACCCCAAAATTGATGCCAACCATTCCAGTCGCCTCCAATTAGCGTTTTTTGTTTTCTTTGACTGATGAGCTATGCGATGTCTTGCACGTGAAGATCTGCGTTTGGCGGGCAATATATCGATGCAAGTTCGATGCAAGTTCGCTAATTGATGTGGGAAGGATTATGGCAGAGAATTGAAGTGTGGCGTTGGAGAATTGAATCGATGGAGTGTGTGCCAGAGTTGAGCGGATAAGCAACGAGGATCCTCCAAAACTGTTTGCTCCACCACCATGAGCATGATAGTGCTCGAATCCGAAGATTTTTAGCGTGGGGCATTCACGTGTTTCTGCAATTAGCATAACATCGATGTTTTTCCGAGATAAGAAGACGGCTAATTCTTGAGCTTTGCTGCTCAGGCCATTAGCATTCCATATGCCCACGCGAAGCGTCATTATTTGGAGCTGACTTTTGCGATGAGAGCCATAAGGCTGGTTATGACGTTTGCTTGCTGGACTTGTTGCCCTCACATTGCTTTGATTTCAGCATTAATAATGTCAAATTGTCGCTGCTGTTGTTGAAGAAGCTCAATAATGCTTGTATCAGGCTTGTAAGATGCTGGCTGGGCTTTTTCTCCTCTAGCAGCTTGGGCATATGATAGTCCACTAGTGGGCAATGCAGTGGGCAATGTTAGGTTGCCTTTGTCAGCCCTGCACTGGACAGCGTAGAAGGTTTGTATCGGATTCCGTTTTTGGAGCCTGTGCCTTTAGGAGTCGCTTGTAAACATGGCAACCTCTGTAATTCGCTTGGTGCTGTTCTTCACAGTGAGCACAGATTGCTCGAAGACAATCCTTAGAAGAATGCATTCCGGCGCATCGCACGCATGTGGGAGCCTTGTGGCAGTAGCGCTGTGTGTGCACAAATTCCTGGCAACGGTGACATTGCGTGAGATCGTTGAATTTCCGCGGTAGCTCCACCGTGCATCTTTGACGAGTAATAATGCGAAGGTCGTGGACTTGCTTGTTGTTTGTGGCCTGCGCCAGATCAACAAAAAATATGTTTAAGGGCGTTTTATCGATCCGGCTGAGCGGGTTAAATATGTTGACAACTGTATGCCCCTTTAAACCAATTTCTGACTTTATTTGGTCCACGTCTGTGCTTGAGTGCAGACCTTTTATGCAGACTCGATAGGGCTTATCCTCCTGGTAACAATGGAACTGCAGTCCAAGCTTAGAAAGGTACTTTACCACCGCACGGTAGTCATCGATGCAGCTTGTAAGGACTCCAATATTATTCCTTTTTGGCTTGATGACATACGATTTGGCATCGATGACTTGGTCAATGACTTGTTGTAGTTTAACAACTGATTTAATGTTCGGGCACCAAATAGGGGGCGGTCGAGCTTTGGGTTTTTCGGCTGGCTGCTGGTCATCTGCTTTTTCGGCCACTTCCATTTCGCAGTCTTCTTCGTCCTCTTGATCAAGAAGTGCAAATTTGTTTTGTCTTTCTGCCGCAGCTTTGCTAGTGCTCGGTTGATCGAGCACGGAAGATTTTTTTCTAGTTATTTCAGGGGAGCTTAGCTGCTTGCGTTTTATGCTAGATGTCTTCGGACCTTGGATGGATGCCACATCAATTTTCTTTAGCATGTAATTCAGCCATTCGTGCATCGAGTCTGCTCTGCATTGCTGCCTTAATCCTTACGGTTTCTGCTGTTAGATATTTTTTTTTTTTAAATAATGTTTGTTAAGACATACGGGGTAATCCAGTAACCTCTTTGTGAGCTTGGTATATACTAATTCTGTCCATATGGGCGCGCCGGCTAACTTGCGTTAGATTTAACATTAGACTAATATTTACATATACATTTACAAGACAATTAATACAATAATAATACAGTGATGGCTGCTGTGTGTCAACGTCTGTTGACCATCGTCACAGGAGATCTGAGAATCAAGTCTTTTGGTTGCCTTCGGTTCAGTCTCCTAGGTGTTCGCTGTGTAGTGAGCATGTTTGCTAGCTGGTTTCTGTGCCGCTCCAATATCTCGTTGTACCGATTCGAGTGCTGGTTGATTTGGTCAAAGACTGTGGCCAGTTTCAGGACTCGATGCAACGTGGTGTTTCTAACATACCATTCGCAGCCGGTAATCAGTCTCATGGTTTTGTTCTGGGCAACCTGGACTCTGCGGATTTGGCTGTCACAAGCCAAGCCCCAGATTTGATATCCATACTTCCATACTGGCGCAATAACCTATTTATAAGTTGTCATCTTATTTGACAGAGACAATTTGCTACGCGAGCAGAGGAGCCAATGATGCTTTTTCAAGGCCGCACGTAAGCGCATTGTAATGGCCGTTACTTGCTTGGAGAAGGCGAGTCTGCGATCCAGTATCACTCCTAGATATTTGGCATCATTCGCCTGTGGTACTGTTTCAGCGTGTAGCAGACATTGGACGATTTGCTGCTGTTGATGGCAATGTTCCAGCGCCTTGCCCAATCCGCAAATTTTGTGGCATAATCTTGGATGCCGTCAGCTGCATCGTGCTCGCATCGGGACCTGTAGGTGATGCATACGTCATCTGCGAAGATGGCCAGCATTGATGATCCATACAGGCTATTATCAGGCTGCGGCATATCGTGGCTGTACAGGCAGTAAAGCAGAGGGCCAGAGACACTACCCTGCGGTACTCCAGCTGCTACATTATGCTGAGTGGATAGCGCTGTATGGAAGCGTACAGCGAATCGCCTTCTCTCGAGGTACGACCTGAGCCATCCAAAATATGGCGCAGGGAGAGTCCGTATGAATTTCAATAGGATTCCGGCGTGCCATACTCGATCGAACGCCTCCTGGATGTCTAGATAAAGGGCGTTACAATACTCCTTATTGTCGTAGGCCGTTAGAATTTGATCAACAACTCGATGAAGCTGCTCCACAGTGCTGTGACCATCACGGAACCCAAACTCGTGTTCAGGGATGATTCTTCGAGCTTCCATGATCTTTACCAGCCGGGCGGAAATAAATCTTTCCAGCACCTTTGATATCAAAGGGAAGAGAATTATCGGCCTGAAAGAAAAAGGTTCTCTTTCCGGCTTGCCCGGCTTATGGATCATGGTGATGATTCCAAGCTTCCACTGGGGAGGGAAGTATTGCAGCCTTACTATAGCATAGAACACTATTGCTAAGAAGCGAACCGCATGTCTAGGCAGTGCCTTCAATGTGGCATTGCAAATAGCGTCATGTCCTGGCGCTCTATTTGTATTTAGACTTGCAATTACTTCGGCTATCTCACTTGGGTCGAATGGCTTGATAGGCAGATCCATTCGAAACGCTTGAGTCAGCTGGTCGTGAGTATCGTGATCTTGTTGCAGGCTTGCCAGATTAAATGGCTGGAAGCGCTCAGCTAGATGCTCAGCAAACACTTCTGCTTGCTCTAAGTCAGTCCGCCACCATGTCCCGTTTCTGTCAACCAGAGGCGCTTTCCTCGCACATCGCCTTTTGATGCCGCGCTAGTTATATATGCATTTAAGGTAATCGATATAAGCATATTTTTAAGCGATTTGTCATCACTAAAAGACAAAGTCCATACCTAAATGTTGCATGTTTGGGATGATGAAAGAACCAGCAACATTATGAAATTAAAATTACAAAGAAATATCTATTAAGCTGACGCCAGAATAGTCTAGCAACATGTTGAAACTAAAATTAAAAAGAAACAGCTATGACGCCAGAATAAGCAGCAACATTGTATCTTTGACTTTGAAATGAATAAAGACAGTTCTAATCTGAGACTTAACTGAAGAGGTTGAGTCATGTTATTTAATTTCAAAAACAAAGAACTCAAAACAAAATTCGCGTGGCCTTCCAGAGCGAGTGCGTTGCGTCGCTTGCAACCCCAGTGTTAGCAAGGCTATCTTCAAACTACTCTATTCCACTCGGCCTTGTCTAAGGGGTGACGAGACCTCATCCATCTAGAGCGTATGCGTCTCTTTTCAGCAGTGGGCAGCAGAATTTCTCTGGTTACCGGAATACTATCCGCTACGGGCCTCAGGGACGCTGCACCAAAGGCCATTCTAGCTGCTGCCTGAACAGAGCAATTGAACAGGTCGATAGCGTCTTCCACATCCTTTCCAGAGCTCATCTCCATATTGAGGTGTAGTGACGACTCGAGGTGCTCGTGGAACCATTCCAGATTAGTGCGCCTGTTGATTAGCCGCTCCGTCTTAGGATAAGACAAAGCAGATGCGTCCAGCGTATTTATGAGTGGGAGGTGATCGGAGCTGAGCTCAGCGACCGCTCTTATGTCTGCATGGATGCTCAGCAATCCCTTGGACAGAGCAAAATCAATGTAGCCTGGTGAACCTCTCCTGCCGTACGGGTACCTCGTTGGTCCCCCTGTTGCCAGTGCATTGCCAGTGCCAGTGTTCAGGACGAGATTTGCAAGCGCATGGCCTCTGCTCCCCATAGCCAATGGGGCGCATTCCAGTCTCCCGCGACGATGATTTTGGAACGATGATGCTCCAAAATCGTCTCAAATTCATCAGTAGTCCAGATAAACCTCTGTGGACAGTAGATCGCTCCAAAGTTGATAGGGCCGAGTACCGTTACAATAGCTGCTGACGCAAGTTGCACTTTAGTAGTAGCTATTGGTGTCAAGGATCGCAGCACCTCCTTTGGCGTTGCCGGTACTCGGGTCGTTTGCAGTATAGGCCTCGAAACCGAATATTTTGGGTGCCTGTAGCTCTTTACAGTGTGTCTCACTAAGCAGCAAAACATCTATCTCATGTCGCCGCACTCAACTTCGTGCAGCTTCGTGGCAACGCCGTCGGCGTTCCACACGAGGATGCGCAGCGGCATCATTATGGTGTCTTCTGCGTTTGGAGAGCGGTGAGCAAATTAAGTATTTGCACCTGCTGCAGTGTCTGTTGTTGTTGCTGTTTCAGCATCATCATCATTAGCTCCATCTGCTTCTCTTGGAGCAAGCGGAGAGAGCTAATGTTTTCATTAAGCACTTGCAAAATGGCTTCAATGTTACTGCTGGCCATTGGATGTGAATCCCTCGTCGTCCTTTGACGGCTGCGGCTCCTGTCATTAAACGGCTGTTGCTGTTGTTGCTGTTGATGTTGACGCCGCTTCGAGGAGTGGCTACCGGTCTGCCTCTAGAATTAGTTATTGGCAAAGGTCGCTCCTTACTCTCGCTTCTGCCGCCTAGTCCACTTCTAGGCTTGGAGCCAGTGCTGCCAATTTAGCTATTTTCCCACTAGATCTAGTGGGTTGCAACAAGGAAATGCGGGATAAATTGTGAAATAGCGGCTAGCGGGAATTATAGCTATTTTGAAAAATCTGTTAACTATTGGGTCGCCCACTAAGTCATTTCGTTTTATAACAACAGCTGATCTTGTTGAATTTTTCGCAGCCAACTTCAAGCTTATCAGCTTTACCGTTATGATTTTTTAACAGCTGATATAGTATAGCTTATTAGTAAAAAAATTTGTTGGATTTTGTGAAATAGTTTTCATTTGGTGCCATATCGAAGATGGAAGATTAAAACAACATTTTCGGCCTATTTTACTGTTTTACTATCGAAAGGGCAAAAATACAGTTGAAGCAAGGCGAAAATTATTCGATGTGTACGGAGAAATTGTATTGACCGAACGCCAATGCCAAAATTGGTTTGCAAAGTTTCGTTCCGGCAATTTCAATCTTGAGGATGCACGACGTCCTGGAAGGCCTCTTGAAACCGATGTGGACAAGATAAAGTCGTTGATCGATGCAAATCGTCGAATAATAACTCGAGAGATTGCAGAAACATTAAATTATCAAAATCGAACGTTCACAAACACATGAAACGTCTTGGATTAAAATAATTTATAAATTAAAAAAAATCATGGTTGAATTGCAATAAAAAAAACGAAACTACTTAGTGGGCAACCCAATAGTGTATTTTTATGCTCTATGATGCCATATTTTCATACGAATAGTATTTTTCCATTTGAATGGCAAAAAACATCGATAAGCTAAACGAGCATTCAATCTTATCGATGCTGTGAAATCTACCGAATCGTGATATAGCCATCACTAGAGGGTATTTTACAAGTTTTAAAGCGCGAGCGACAAGTTAATAATGCCAAAAATTATAAGCATTTAAAGATTGGTTGATTTTAGATGCAGCTGATGAGGGCAAATTAAACCTACATAAACCAAGAGTATAAAGATGAAATCATTGATAAAATCTTATAAAATATTGAAATAAACCAAAAAAAAAATATATATATATATATTCTAACGTTTTTTTTAGCTACGAAGAAACATTTCTAGCTATTTCTAGCTCTTTTCAAAGGCTGATTTAGCGTTTTCATGCAACGAAATGTTGGCAGCACTGCTTGGAGCGTTGTAGGAACGCTTGGTATTTGATACAGCTCGAATAGATAGCAGGGTGCTGCTCACCACAGTTGAAGCAAATGCATAGCTCGTTGCGTGGTCGAGTGCAGTCTCGGGAAGGGTGTTCTCCGGCGCATTTTACACATATGTGCGTCTTACGACATTATTTAGCCATGAGGCCAAACTGCTGACACCCAAGGCATTGCCAGACGGTCGTCCGCTTACGGAGTGGTTCGATTACGACTCTCGTATGGCAGAGTGTCTTAACTGCCAGGATCGCCTTGTTGGCAGCTGACACAATGTTCAGGAAGAACATGTTGACTGAGCTATCTCTGGGTTTACCTGACTCACTTCGTTATTATCACAGTAATTATCTTGCGCTAACGTTTAATTTCAACATTTTGGAAGTGCATAGCTTCATTTGCGCTTGTAGCAGATTCGGCATTTGTTGCCTGCAATGCAGGCTCCACTGTGATATCCATTTCGCTGTTTGAAGGTTCATTGACAGCTTTCAAAAAAGCTTCGGATAAAGATTTTTCAAGAACCATTCTGGTGATGCTTTGGTAAAAGCTAAAAGATTTTAACGAGCTTTTGCGATCAGCTGTTTTGCTTGCACGCCGGGCAGCGCAGCCCTACTTTGTAAAATTTGTATTTTCCAATTTTTGTAGCAAATAACTGTATCTTTATTAGAACTATTAGTGACTTAAGAAGTCACTTTTATAGATGGGGCCACTATTGTGAGCTTGTATTTTGTAGGTTGTAAATTTTAATTTGCTTTACAATTTTTTTTGTTTTCGCAGCTCGCTTAGCGAAACGTACGCGCACGAGTTTGGTTGCTAAATTTACTAGAAGTAAACAAAACATATTGCATTGCATACTCAATCAAAAACTGTAGCATTACCAACTCTTTTACCAAATCAAATAATACAATCACGTAATTTTATCTTAAAAGTGTATTGCATTTAAGCAAATAATCGAAAACTTTCCGGCGAAATAATTTCATACAGGTGTTGAGGTTAACCAATGAACGGGGTGAACGCCTATAGGGAAATTAAAACCGAATACGACAGCGAGGATAGTTTAGACGAAGCGCAGGTTGGTTGGTGTCCGGAAGACCAGATAACCAACAATATGCCGTTAAATCGGCACTGTCACAACAACAGGCTCAAATAAATTCGATAACTCAAGAAATACAGAGCTTAAAAGTGCAAACGCCAACGATCGTTTCCTACCAAAAAGTAACCGTCGTCCCAGGTGAAACTCGACATAATAAAACTGTACCAGAGTTTTCTGGTACACAAGACCAATATGTTGCTTGGAGACAAGCAGCAATAAATGCGTATGAGCTCTTCAAGCCCTTCGACGACAGTAGCGAACACTACCAAGCAGTAGCCATTCTTAGAAACAAGGTCACAGGAGCTCTACTTGTCTCCTACAACACGGTGCTAAATATCGACGCCATACTGGCTAGATTGGATTGCACCTATGCCGATCGAACATTTTTACACCTGCTGAGGCAAAACTTAGACATGGTCAGACAAGATGAAATGACACTTATGCAGTACTATAATGAGGTCGAAAATTATAACAGGTAACTAATAAGATTGTTATGTCACATAAACAAGAAAACGCTGATTTGCTTAACGCTGAAGTTAGAGCCGACGCCTTACACACTTTTATTTCAGGTCTGAGGAAACAACTCAGTGCCGTCGTATTGCCAGCGCAACCCAAAGACTTACCGCCAGAGAAGCAGAAGCCACCATAGAGTGGACCATGATCGCAAACTCCTACGCCAAAGTTGTTGAGAAACGATTCCAAGCAGCTGAAAACGTAAACACAGACCGTATGGCAAACTGAGTGAAAACAAAAGGAAAATAGGTAAAAAAAACCTATAAAAAAAATAAAAAACAAGCGCAAGCTCCACAACCAATGAAGATAGATTCTTCTTCCAAATTCAGACAGCGTACCGAATACAATCAGAACCAACCAAATGAGTCAAACGCTTTTAAGAGAAGAAACTCCTCAGAGCGACAAACAGGACCAAGACGGCAACGTCTTAGCAACATTGTTCAAGAAGATTTCGAAGAACGAAAAATAACATTCGAAAAAGCTGCAAAGGCTGCTGTCGAAGAAATTGACAGCGAAGAAGAGTACGCTCAAGCCGACGCTGTCCATTTTTTAGGGAATGCTTCCGTTTGCCGTTCATCGAACGACGGAAAATTTAAAAATGCCAGTAATCGATACTGGCACGGCAAAAAATTATATTAAGCCCGTAAAGAAGCTGAAAACCATATTGCCGGTCGCCAAGCCATTCTCAGTGAATTCAATCCACGGGTCGACTGAAATAAAGGAGAAAGACGTTACCCAATGTCCAGCATTCCCATGATTCTAGCGAACCTGGGAATCGCTAGATTTTTCACTACCCTTGATCTAAAATCAGGGTATCACTAAATATACCTTGCGAAACATGACCGCGAAAAACCTCATTCTCTGTTTGCGGTGGCAAATACGAACTCTGCTGACTACCATTTGGTCTTAAGAATGCTGGCAGCATCTTCCAAAGAGCAATCGATGATGTTCTAAGGGAACATATTGGGAAAATATGTTACGTCTACGTAAACGATTTCATAGTTTTCTCAAAAAACGAAATAGACCATGTCAGACATATCGACACGGTACTCGAGTGCCTAATTGAAGCCAATATGAGGGTAAACCAAAAGAAAACTAACTTCTTTAAAGAAAGCGTAGAGTATCTGGGACTCATCGTAAGCAATGACGGCGCCAAGACCGACCCAAAGAAAGTCAGGGCCATTCAAGAGTACCCCGAACCTAAGAACGTCTACGGTGTCAGATCGTTTCTGGGCCTGGTAAGCTATTACAGAGCCTTCATAAAAGACTTTACATCCATAGCTCGTCCAATAACCGATATTCTAAAAGGGGAGAATGGAGAGAAAATAACAGTCGAGTTCAATGAACCCCAGCGCAACGCGTTTCAGCGCTTGCGCAACATCTTGGCGTCAGAAGACATAATTTTGATGTACCCGGACATTAAAAACCCTTTGATCTAACCACCGATGTCTCGGCAAACGGAATTGGTGCAGTTCTATCTCAAGAAGGCAGATCTATCACCATGATTTCTCGTACCGTAAAAAGTGCAGAATTGAACTACGCAACCAACGAAAGGGAATTGCTTGCCATCGTATGGGCTTTGGGTAAATTGCAGAACTATCTATATGGCTCCAGAGAAATTAACATTTTCACTGATCACCAGCCACTCACCTTCGCAGTAGCAGACAAAAACACTAATGCTAAAATAAAAAGGTGGAGCCTACATTGACCAGCACAACGCCAAGGTTTGCTATAAACCGGGCAAAGAAAATTTTGTAACAGAAGCATTGTCCAGACAAAATCTCAATGCCCTACAAAACAAGCCTCAATCAGACACTGCAACTATTCACAGCGAACTTTCACTGACCTACACGGTCGAGGCCTCGGACAAACCCTTAAACTGCTTCAGAAACCAAAACATTCTGGAAGAAGCACGTTTCCCATTGAAACGCACCCTGGTCTTGTTCCGCAACAAAACTCGCCATTTGATCAACTTTACCGATCAGAACAGCATTTTAAAAGTTCCCAAAGGAGTTGTAAATACTGAGGTCGTAAACACTATCCATTGTAACCTCCCCACATTAGCAAGTTTCCAACACGAGTAATTGCTCATTTTCCTTCTACTAAATTTCGGTTTTGTAAAAATCTCGTACAAGACATAACGGGTAAAAGCGAGCAGTTTGAAATAGTCAATACCGAGCACAACAAGGCGCACAGATCAGCCCAAGAAAATGTCAAACAAATCTTGCGCGACTACTAATTTCCGAACATGAGCAATTTAGCCAAGGAAGTAGTCTCAAATTGCAAAGTTTGCACGCAAGCAAAATATGACAGGCATCACAAGAAATAAAAACTTGGCGAGACACCCATTCCACAATGCACATAGACATATTCACAACCGACAAAAATCAGTTCCTGACTTGCGTAGACAAGATTTCTAAGTTCGCCTTGGTACAACCAATCCTTGTTGCAAATTGTGAATTCAACTCAGAGACCATAACATCCATGAACCTGAAGAACCAATATGACATTAATATTGTAAACGCACCTCCTCTGCACAGTTCATCCAATGGCCAAGTGGAACGTTTCCATAGTACGTTAGTTGAGATCGCTAGATGCCTAAAGATTGACAAAAAATCGAGGACACAGTTGAATTAATCCTGAGAGCAACGGTAGAGTACAATAAAACGCAACATTCGGTCACTTGCGAAAAACCAATTGAAGTTCTTCACAGGCAAAACCGGTAGGGGAAGGAAACAAGAGGTTAGAAAATAAGCTAACCCCCCTCTGCACCAGACAGGAAACGCAAGCAGACCTAGGAACGTCTGTCTTAATTAAAGGGAGGGTGGTCCACAAGGACAACGTAAAATAGTGTTTACCTTATATTAGTCAGGAATTAAGGTCTCCAAGACAAAGCACTATAATTTAACCACACAATCCAAATTACGGGCTCACCCTCGTGATGTTTATCATCCTTGCAGTAGCAAATGGTCGGATCACCGATTTCTCGCATGCCAACTACATCACAGTAATACACGGTGAAATATTGGTATTTGAACATCGTGACTACTTAAGGCTCACTAGTAACCTTTCTGAATTCGTCATCATAATAGAAGAGACAGAAAAATTGTCCGATTTCTTCCCACAATCACATATGCGCAAACTGCTAGATGTTGATGCTGAACACTTAAAAACACTTCTGTCCGTATTTAAAATACACCGTAGAATGGCGAAGAGTTTAGATTTCCTAGGCACAGCCTGAAGGTAATGGCGGATACCCCGGATGCCTCTCACTTCTTAAAAGTCAGGGTAACAGAAGACCAGTTAATCGAATCAAATTCCAAAAATAGCCATAAATTCTGAGACACAGAAGCAGATAAATAAACTAACTGATACCATAAACCAAATAATAAAAGCTCAACAAAATAAATTAGCCAACATCCCACACCTGTATAAGGCGCTCTTGGCCGGGAACAGAATGATAGCCATCGAAATTCAAAATTTAACCATTACAATATCCTTTGCAAAATCTGGTATAGTAAATCCTTTTTGTTTGATAAAATAACATTATTATTAAGGTTTCATTTCAGAAGAAACTTTAAAACCACTGTATGATACATTGACAGAAAATTTTTTTAAAAAAAGTGTATGTGTGATGTATGTTATAAAGATGTGAAAGTAAACTGATGTGAGCTAGATGAATGAATGATTATGAAATGAGAACGTGAATTATGGATGAATTGTGAATTACGTGGAATTGTCAATGGAAGTGTGCGATTTGGTAGGTGTTCAAGTTGTGCTCTTTTAAGTCTGTAAATGGAAGGATAAAGAGTATCAAAGGTTAGTGACTGTGCTAGTGGATTAGGATGTGAAAAGTGCTTAGAGTTCTTTTTGATTAATGAGTCTTGAATAACATATTTAAGTTTTAAGTCTTTCATAATATTGTCATTCCTGGCAAAAGGAAAACCGTCTTATAATGCGGTGTTCAGTGGATTGGAGTTTTTTTTATAAGATAAGGAGCAGCTGTTCCCCAAATGGAGCACCCGTATCTCCATATAGGCTGTATAAATGCTTTGTGAAGTGTGACTTTGGAATGTAGCGATAGTTTTGACATGTAGTTGAATAACCAATCTAATTTTTTGTGTCTCGTGATAATAGTACCTATAATGTTTTGGATGTGTTTACGCCATTTTAATTTAGAATCTAGAGAAAGTCCGAGGTATTTTTATGCAGTAACAGTGTTAATAGGGAGTCCGTCTAGGCAAATTTGAGGGCAGGTATTATGTCTTTTTGTAAATGTCATTTGATTTGGTTTGTCACGAGATATGCCTATATTCCACTCTTTAGTCCAAGAGGAAAATTTATTGGCATGCGATTGTAAGCGACGACTGGCGAAAGTATGGAAGTGACTGAAACATATTACAGCTGTGTCGTCTGCATATGTAGCTATTATATTATTGGTTGATGGCAGTGTTGGCATATCGCTAGTATATATATTGTAAAGAGTCGGGCTTAGAACACTGTACCGGGGAACACCTGCTCTGATAAGTCTTACAGTAAAAAAGTTTCCGTTAATGTGAATTGAAAAGTGTCTATTTGTGAGCCAGGAAGAGTGGAGTTTAAATAAAGATGGTGAGAATATATGCCTTAGTTTAAAAAGAAGACCGTCGTGCCTTACTCTGTCAAATGCTTGTTTAATGTCAAAGAAGACAGCTGTGCCAAATTTTTTTTCTTATGTCCTTAGAGTATAGAGGCTACTACCCTGTGTAATTGGTCAGTGGTACCATGTTGTGAGCGAAAACCAAATTGATGATTGGTTAGAATAGAATTGTCTTTGAGTGTCAGTCTATGTAAAGTATAAGTTTTTCAAAAACCTTTCCTAAAAGAGGAAGTAGGCTTATTGGTCTGTACGAGTCTGTACGGTCAGATGGTTGTTTGGGTTTTAAGATCATTGTGATTGTTGCTTTCTTCCAGTAGTCTAGAAAGTAATTAATTTTGATGCAGGAGTTAATGATGTGAAGTATACGAGCCCAAACCACTATTAATTCGAACAGCATGTTTTTTTTGCAGTGCGCAATGTTTAACACACTATATTATCAATACTACTAAAGATAACACATACCAATGCATTTCGTCTCAAAGGGAATTTTATTCTCTTCACGATGAAAAAAAAAGTTTTGCTCTATTTCCAACAACAACAAAAATATGAGTAATTTATTCAAACGGTTGACTTAAGAGATAAGACAAAATTGACCACTATTAATTCGAACGCTGCGTAATGTGATTTACTATCATTCTTAAAACAATAATTTAATTAATTAGAATTGTGATTACGCATTTAACTCGTTTTGGCATTGATTTTAACAAATTTTTGTAATGCTCTTGAGAAATTGAGTCCCACATCTCTTGCAACTTGATTTTCAAGTCAGAAATATTCCTTTGTGGCTCATTTCGAAGCTGGTTTTTCATTAGCCACAATATATTTTCAATTGGGCTTAGATCTGGACTATTTGATGGCCAATCTAAAACCTCCATTTGATTATATTGCAGCCAATTTTTGGTTCGCTTGGCTGTGTGCGATGATGCTCCGTCCTGCTGAAAAGTAAATTCACCGCAATCAGATAGTTTTGGTATTGATGGCAATAAACTATCTTGTAAAATATTAATATATTTTTCAGCATTAACTGTCTCTTCAATGAAATGAAGTTTTCGTAATCCTTTGGCAGACATACATCCCCATACCCCCCCCCCCCGGCTCGCAGGAAACTTTGTTGTTCTTTTAAGGCAGTCTTTATGATATGTTTCTGACCTCTTACGGATGGCCATATGATGGTATCCCATAGCCTTTGAGTCCAAGACAACCTTTCCCGAGCCCATTGCCAACGCTTCAATTTTTGACGATTTGATACCATCATATTCAGCGATGAAGCTAAATATGATGTTAGTGTCGGCGATACGAGAAAACGCGCCACCCGTAAGAGGTCAGAAACATGCATGGCCCAATGTCATACTCAACCCAGTCATCTAAGGGAAATAATGCCCGTCGATCACGGCATTATCATCATCAGCGAGGCAACTGCCCATATACGCACAGACAACAGCCCAGAAATAATCGCAAAAGGAAACCACTTAGTTTGAACGAGTAGTCATCATCAACGGAACCGAATTTGTAAATGAGCAAAAAACAATAGAATAAATTTCTGGCGTCGTAAGGTCACCACTTCTAAGGCTCAACTCTGAGTAACCCATTATCGCACCGAATAAACAAGGAAAACTGACGCTCCATCCAAGAGGTGAAGGAAAACACCGATAACGCTGAATCTCCCATATTCGATAAAAATGCAAAGTGTGATCGACAACTTCAACATGACCAAGGACGGTCATAAACCTGAGGGGAGGGGCAGTTAACACATAAATTCCGTAGAAACTAAGTAACGTTACATAAAAAATGCTGCCACGTCAAATTGTGGGTTCAGTGCTTGCACTAGCGACAATCAGCAGCGATCGTATAACACTTATTAAGCCGAAGTGCTGCGTCGCTTAGAATGGTGAGTTATGCTTTGCCTTTGTGTTTAGTTAGTTCGATTTTGAATAAAGAAGACGCAAGTCGCTTGAATTGTACTTTGTCTTAGTGAAACACATTAGTGTACCACAAGGACAGTAATCTTCAAAGGGGGCGAAGTCAAGTTCCCCAACGTAGTCGTCCTAACTGTAATCCATACCAGAGCCTCACCACGGACCGACGTCTCCAAGGAAGCTCCGCTGGACCTGGATTACGCAACCAGCAACCACGTGGGAACACCACGCCTACTGCACGTCATAAGTTAATTAACTTTCACATACAAAAACGGTGGTCTGTTTGAATGTATGCGTGTAAAGGGCGAAATTTGAAAAATACGAAACTAAAGAAGCGTCTAAAAAAGCAAACACAATTCAATAACAATTTTGGTTAAAGAATATACTAGAATTTCTGCATATGAATAGCAAACGCGTTTGCACGTTTCAATGTATGTGTGAATGTAAATGATATTTGCTGTGCATCGATGCTTGCCATGTCCGTGTGATAATTGGTCAAATATTTTGTTTAATAGATTGGGACTGACTTAACGGAATTTAATAAAACTTTCAGCACACGATTCTATTGAATTTTTTACATTTTATAAAAATGCAAACGCATTCTTAGTACTGTCCGTTGGTTATATTTGCACCTGACCTTCAATCGGGAGTTTTATGAAATTTGGAGCCGGTATTCGAAATGTAAAAAAAATTGCATAAAATTCATATGAATTTATGTGCAGCTCCAGCTCTAAAGATGTGGGATATACAATATTTCCGAAGAGGTTTAACATCGATAACATTACAACAAAAATAGTTAAAGCTTTTTATTAACAAACTTGGCCTGCGCATGCACGGACATACCAAAAAAATTTCAAGTTTCAAGTTTGCCTATTGGATAAAATCGACACGTTCAAGCATACGGACAGACGGAAGGACGGACGCACGGGCTAAATCGACTCAGCTCGTCGCCCTGATTTGGGTCTGACACGCCTACTTCTGTCTGTTACATACATTTAACAAAACCATTATACCCTGATTTCCCATTTTCAATGGGCTCAGTATAAAAAAAATTTTATTAAATTGGTATTGGGGAGTTAAAATCAAAACACCACACCAAAATACCAATAGTAAATACACTTCTCCGAAAACTAGTGGCGTAATTATTGTCAATATTATGGTTACTTAAATTAAATCAGTCATTATTTTTGAAAACAGTCACGAATTTGAAATTTTTTGCAGTCTTATTTACGAACGTTCCCAAACAAGAATCAATAGTACTAAAAATATAGCAGAATTTGCAAAATTTATATATTTTTATGATCCGATTTGCCACGCCACCAGTGATGGTTCACAAATAATTTCATAGCTCTTTATAGAATCGTAATATTAACGTACGTGGCAAATCTCAGCGATGTACTTTTAAAACTGTTGAAGATACAAATCTACCCGATTTTCCGCGATACTAATAGGAGTAGATATATCCACCATATATTTTTCTGCTTTTCAACTTATATTATTTCTGGCATACCGGAAAAAGAATTTTCCGATATTTTTTTTCTTGGACAATCTTGGCATTTAAAATAATCATATGTTCTAAAATTAAATAATTTGTATTCATACGGACGGACAGATATACTACTTTTTCATTTGGAAACAGAGTATAAAAACGACAACACATACTATTGTTGATATTTAAAAAATTTGAAGCCGATATGAAACAGAAATCAAAATTGTATGAAATACTTATTAATCTAAATGCAAAATTTTGAGGACTTAGATGTAAAGATCTTTGAGACATAATTGTATAACTGCATTTTTAAAGGAGTTTAATCGATAACATTAGAACAGGAAGAGTTTTTTAAAGGAAGTTTTCTGAGCGAGCCATACAGGTACCTGCAATCACACAAACAAACAAGTAAGAGGGCTCTAGTCGAGACTGCTCGACTAGGGGACCGGGGGGGAGAGAAAAAAAAAACTTTTTTTTTTATAAAAAAAAAAAAAAAAAAAGAAGGGCGGGGGGGGGGGGGGGGGGGGGGGGGGGTGGGGGATTTTTTTTTATTATTTTTTTGGGGGGGGAAGGAAATTCTATATTAATGGTGTATTTATTTGTTTGTGAAGTTTTTTTTTGTTGTGAGGGGGGGGGGGGGGGGGGGGGGGGGGGGGGGGGGAGGGGATATGGTTGTTTTAAAAAAAGTGAAAAACAAAAGGGAGAAAAAAAAAAAAAAAATAGAGAAGGGAAAAAAAAGTGAGGGGGGGGGGGGGGGAGGGGGAATGGGGGGGCGTTAAAAAAATTTGGGGGGGAAAAACGGACAGATAGACAACCGGACAGGGCTAAATCGACTCAACTCTAGTCCTGGTCAAGAACATATATATATATATATATATATATATATATATATATATATATATATATATATATATATATATATATATATATATATATATATATATATATATATATATATTTATATAGATTCTACCACGCCCTATTTTGCATCCAATGTGATTAAGGTATAATGATTAGGTATCATTCTAAATAATCTAACAAAACAGTTTAATTGTTAAAAAATGATAAATAAATGTTTTTAGTTCCCAATTATCGTAAAAAATAAACTTATTCAATTATTGAGGTATGCCGAATCACTGATAACGACTTGATCCAGATGTTAAATACTTAAAAGGTGCTCTGAAATAATTACACGAATATTTATAATGCGATTTAAAAAATATACATGAGGTGTACTTTATATAAATATTTTCTCCAATACAACTGATTAAAATAAATTCAGATACAAAAGAAATTTGATTACTTTAAGCGATTTATGTTTTAAGTTATTAATTACTCACTATTATACTCTAACATTTATATAATAAATTATACATACATACTTATATTATAAGCCTTAATTAAGATCGATCAAGCCTAAATTTCAGTAGTAATTTATATATTTTCTGTTCCCTTTTGTATTATATGGTTGCACCAATAAAACTAAATCATCTCACGAATAGTCATCGCCACTGTATTCATCATCTTCGTCAGACGACCTGATTTTGCGCCGTTTCTTTTTAGTACGTTGTTGACTCTGTTTACGCGAATTTAGCTTAGTAGGAGAGAGTGTCGATTTTGCTGTATTAAAGGTCTGTGTATCGATATTTGGCGATTCCTATATTATAAATGTTGTATTATATATTTGGGAAACATACACATGTATTATAATCTTACAGCGATTAATGTAGTTGATGATGCTTGGATTTTACAGTAAGTCACAGCTGAAATTGAAAGGGAGTTTGACTTGTCATTTAGTATTTGACTTGCCCTTGTTAGGTTAAATGAGCTATCGTCTGTTAATCCTGAATTATTTAATTTTGATTTATCTCGAGATTCATCAGCATCAGAATCGGCATCTTCCGGATCTAGTTTCAGCATTAGCTGTTTGAACTAAAATTTAAAAGACATTAAGTTAAATTACAAAATTTAAATTATCATACAATATTGAGATGATTTACTCACGTCCAAATATTTCACAACAAGATCTAATTTTTCGTCACTCGATAATTCGCTATAAAAGCACTCTGTATCTGTAGTTGTAAAATTTTTAGATTGTTTTTTAATCACATCAATTGTTGTTTTTGGATTAAAATCAGCAACGCTCCTACGTGTTACCGCCTTTTCATATAGTTTCTGCTCAGAGGGCGAATATCGTGATATTTTGCCGTCAGTTAAGCCATACATTTCTTTTAAATGTTCTTTTAGTACAAGTAGTAGCATACACGCTTGAGCCGAAGTTATGCATTTCTTTATTTCGGTCATATCTTCAGGAAGGCGATTAAATAATACATGTGGATCCTCCTCATCATCATCGTCTTCAAGAATGTCTCCTCCCTTGTCACTTGGTTTAAGATGCTCTTTAAAAGTCGTTAAAAGGTGTGTACCAGCCATTGATATAAGTAAATCAATTTGATGAATTAGATAAAGAGGTTCATCTTGAACCGCATATGGAAAGTATGCAAGATTGTCGGCGATATATAACATTTGCTGCAAAGATGTTTTATTATCATCGAATTGTTTTGTAACCGTTTGAACCAACGCGCGTCTCTGTGGTTTCGTTGTTCGCAGTAACGTATACAAAAAGTCATTCAAAGCTGTTGTTACTTGATCTGGGCCACGTTTTCTAAAAATATTTATTTTTTAGTTTTAGATCACACAAAAATAATTAATTTACTCACGCATAACCTCGTATTATTTCATTTTTCGCGTTGTTGTTTACTTGCAATATTTCCTGTAGTTTAAAGCAAAGTTGAAGCCCGAATTGAACTTTCATATTCACAAACCCCGAATATGTCTTATCAATATCTTTCAACAACGCATCTGCTCTATGGGCTGACTGAAATGAAAGTTCATTAAAGTTTCCTAATTTGTTTGCAAGTTTTTTAACTTACTTCAACCTTTAAATCTGTGCTCAAACATATCAAATAAGGTACCATTCTAACTGGGTGTACCAAACCTTGCCGAAGAACGATTTGCACAACTTTAACTGCCCACAGACGAACTGCATCATCTCGATTAAGAAAGCAGTCAAGAATTTCTTCAAGATACAGCTGAATGATGCGACTAGCCATGCCAGATGAAACATCATTCATTTCCTTTAAGTCTTCGTGCTTTGATTGCTTTTCCCCTATGAACATATTTTTGTTAATATTACAACATTATTAATTATTAATTATTATATAATACTAACACTCTTTCTCTTTGTTGTGAATAAACATTTCAGACTCAGTCAAATAAATCCAAATGTTGCGCATGCAGATTATTTTTATTCCTCCATCGTTTGAGGATGACCTCAGTAAATCACAGTAAAATTGCTTAAGCTCTGATCGAGTCAGATAATCATCGTTCATAACACAGAAGGACCCCAGTGATACAAGTGCTTGTTTACGAATTTCGTGATTTGAACAACCACAAAAAAACATTAAGCACTCAAACACGTTATCGCATATTGTTGGAGGAAGGCCATTATTTGCTTCACCTGAAAATGATTTATATTTTACGTACCACAAAGCTTTTAATTAAAAAAATTATTTACCTAATGCTATTGGAGAGTTAAAATCAAAATACCGCATCAAAATACCAATAGTAAATAGACTTCTCCGAAAACTAGGGGTGTAAATATTGTCAATATTAGAACCATTTTGCTCTACTTGATTCCTAGACAGTTCCAGAATACGGTAAAACCTATAAATATTGCATTTAAAACTTATGTTTTTTTAAAAAAAAATTAGTCCTTACTTTTGAAAACAGTCACGAATTAATTTGAAATTTTTTGTTATCTTGTTTACGAGTGCTCCCAAACAAGAAACACAACTGGTAACCTCAGCTTGATTTCGGGATACTACAAGTAGCATCAGATGTTCTTCTAAAGACGCTAAAAACGATTCGCTGGCATTGTTTACTAGAGGCACAACCCTTTCGAGAATATCAGCCACTGCACAAATAAATTTGGCTGCTGAAGCTGAATGGCATTTTATATTTAAATAAGGCTCTATTGTCATCGCGTGTCTGACCAAGAGCTGAGGCCGTACTTTAGCTAGCAAATGAAGTGTAGTTATGCAGCCAAGCATACGTGCATTATCAGTGTCCTCCAACTCAATTAGCCTGTCCACAAGACCATCAGATAATTGTTGGCAAGCTAATACAATCTCTAGTGGTGGTTCCGTATTTTTTTTGACGGTTTCCTGAGTACTTCCATCAAGTTTAACCATATTTTCTTTTGGCTTGAAAATCTGAAAAACAAAACAAATTAATAACAAAAAAAAAAAACAAAACTAAAAAAAGGTTCATACGCTCATCAGAAGACCCTCCAACCACGTTGTACCAGTCTCATGGGCTGTGTTCACAACATCAATGATTTGATTAATTTTCCGCTGTATACCGTGCTAAAAATAAAAAATATATAAGTTATAAATTCCTTTAAAAATACTATAGAGACCTTGTCATTCTTAACACATGGTGTGAACCACATTTTCATAAAAACTTCTGTAACAAGCTTTTGAATGCCTTCTTCATCATTAACGCGGCGTATCATTTTTACACAGATTTCAGGTATCTTTTCGAAGTCGGGATATTCAATACAAATATCACGCAAAATTTTTATAACACGCTTTCTTACTGAAACACCAGTGTCCTGCAAGGAAATATTTTATATATATATTTGATTCGTATGCCATTAAAAACGAAAGTTACCAATATTCGAGTCGAAAGCATATCGTAGTATTGATCTATTAATTCCTGATTGCTAAGAACAAATTTTCCTACTAGGTCAACCGCAGCTTCTCGCACTGATATTGCTGTATCTAGAAATTTTTGATTAACACCCATTTGCATGTCTTTACGCTTTAGTACCAGAGGATCCACTTCAACAATATTTGCAAGACATTTCATTGCTCGCGTTCTCACAGCGATTGACGGTTCACTGCGCGAAATGTTAAATATAAATGTATTATGTTATAGTAGAACAAGTATACTTACTTTACGACTAAAATAATTTTTTTAAGACATCCATCAAATGATTGGCTAAATGGCCTTTTTGTAGCTAAATATTGAGCTATCAACTGTGCATTATTATAATCTATGTAAGTTTTTATATGTTGATGACTCTGCTCGCCCACTGAATATGGTTTAATTTTACTAATCAAGTACTGTTTTCGATCATCTAAAACATTAAAAATTTCTAGATTCAGTTCATAATCAACAATATCGACAGGGCGATTGCCATTTTTATTAGAGTCGTCAGGGTCATTTTCATCACCAGACCCCGAATCGGATGTTTCAGAATAGTCACCTTAAATAATAACAGAATAAAGAAATTAAAGCATATGGTAAATTTTTAGTTTCTTGAAAATTGTCCAAAAAAATATGTATATATTTAGATTTTATCCGTCGGTGGAATTATATAGAAATAACAGGATTTTAATTTATTTTTAATTATTCAGTCGGAAATTTAAGAATACGAGATACCGTGACACTACGCAAAACTAATATTTCAAAAAATTATGATTGAAGACACATTAGAAAAATGTTTCTAATTACTTCAATATACCGTGATAATCTAGTTTAGCAACAATGAAAAAACCTATGGGTATACTCTAGATCTAAAAATAATTTCTTTGCTATATCATTATACTCGTTTCCCAAAGGGAAAAAGAGTATATTTTGATTTTGTGAAATGTCCGTCTTGCTGTCCGTCTGTCCGTATGAAGGCAATATTTTTCTACGCTATTGAAGCTAGAGACTTGAAATTTGGAACGTATACTCGTGTATACCCTCGAATTATAAAGTGTCAAGATTTTCCGGATACGCCCACTAGGGGCGTGGCAAATCGGAAAATGGTTGCGCCCATAGTTAATAGAAATCATAGAAATCATATTAGTTGAAGAGCTAGAGAGTTGAAATTTGGAATGTATACGTTGACCACCCAAGTTCAAAAAGATATGGCGGATATATCTACGCCCATTGGGGGCGTGGCAAATCGGGAAAACTGTAACTTCTACAGTTTTAAAGCTAGAATGCTGAAATTTGGCACGTATCTTAACGCTTCGATTCTATAAAGATTGATCAAAAAATTTTATGTCCACGCCCACTGGGGGCGTGGCAAATCGGATCTTAATATATAGTGATTTTACAAATTCAGCTATATTTTGAGCACTATTGATGCTAGAGACTTGAAATTTTATATATACATACCTACGCCTTCAGGGGGCGAAAATCGCAAAAAGCTTATAGCTCCTATAGTTTTAGAGCTAGACGCTTCAAAATTGGATGTTTGTGTTACTGGAGGCCTCCTCTATTAATTCCCCAAAAATAAATCTTACGCCCCTTTGGGGGCGTGGTATAGCGAAAAAATACCCTGTAACTTTCACATTTTTGGAGTGTAAGTATCCAAACTTTACAGTTACGTTATCCTCGACTCCTTCTAGGAACTTGCCAAATATGATAGCAAAATATGCTGGCAAATCGGATCTGAATATATAGTGATTTTACAAATTCAGCTATATTTTGAGCACTATTGATGCTAGAGACTTGAAATTTGATATATACTCGGATAAGCAACCCAAGATAAAAAAGATTTGGCGGACATAACTACGCCTTCAGGGGGGCGTGGCAAATCGCAAAAGCTTACAGCTTTAGAACTAGACGCTTCAAAATTTAACGCTTGTGTTACTGGAGGCATCCTCTACCGATTACATAAAAATAAATCTTACGCCCCTTTAGGGGCGTGGTATATCGAAAAATACCCTGTAACTTTCACATATTTGGCGTGTTACGTTACCCTCGACCCTTCTAGGAATCTTGCCAAATATGATGTCTACACCTACTGGGGGCATGTCAAACTGACAACAAAGTTAGTAACGCCCAGCTGCAAAATTCATATGCTTGTTCCACCTATATAAATAAGCTTAATAAGATTTGCTAAGACGACAAACGGCATTTCTAGGAAATATTAAGAATTATATATAATTCGATTTAATATTGAAGTTCTGCAAATAATTTATCTACTAAAATATGATAATTTTTCGTATAGCCTAGGTCAGTTATGTTATTTTCTTTTTTGGGTGTGTGACAAAGCCGTCATGCTATATTTTTTTTATCGCTTACACATAGACTCGTCATTCAGAACAACATTATTCCACACAAAAAAATTGACAATAGCGCCCATCATGTATGTATGTATGTATGTAGGCACGAACAGCAGCGCACAAGAATTGAATTTGAATTTGTTGTGATGATGTACACCCACTTACAGTCGCTTGCTTACATGTGCATATGTATATGCATTTATCTGCCCATGTGCGAAACGCTTGCGAAACTCTTGCATTATATTATACTTAATGTATAGTAAGTAGGAAAGCTCTGGTCGGGGGTGTTCGACTAGGAGATATGTATGTCAATCAAAAATAATTATATAATTAAACAAACAAAATAAAGAGAAGAAAAACGAACATCATTGCAGCTGGATTTGAACCTACATCTACACTACTACATAAGTATCGTTAAAGTACCCTCTCTCAACTAGCAAAGCCACTTCCTATTTATTAGGGAAAAAAGAAAAAAAAACTATTTTCATGCCGTCGCCGTCGCGTCTGGAACTAGGACCCTTTTTCTCAGGCGTTTTGCATCTACCTACTGCGCCACATCAGTTTTGCATTGCTTGTTGGCAAATCCGAAACTAGTTCACTACAAAGGCGACTTTTGACAAATACAAAACTATAGAGGCTGCTGTTAATGCAAACACAATATAAACACAAATCAATCGCAATTGTGATTCTTAGAAAATGCTGAAATGCGAGCATATGAACGCATGTGTATGTGTACATACAAAAACGGTGGTCTGTTTGCATGTGCATACATACGTGTAAAGGGCGATATTTGACAAATACACAATTAAAGAAGCGGCTGAAAATGCAAACACAACTCAATAATAATTTCGGTTGAAGAATATGCCAGAATGAATGGAGTTGAATTTATTTGTGCCCATGTATAGCAAACGCGCTTGCACGTTTCCATGTATGTGTAAATGTAAATTTATTTTGCTGTCGCTGCTTAACACGTGCGTGTGATAATTGGCCAAACGTTTTGTTTAATAGATTGGGACTGACTTAACGGAACTTTATGAAACTTTCAGCATATGATTCTATTGAATTTTTTACATTTTATAAAAATTCTAACTCATTCACATGGTTATATTTGCAACAGACCCTTAACTGGCAGCGTATGAGGGGGTAGGTAAATAGTAAAAAGAGCCGGTATCCAAAATGTAACAAAAATTGAAATTGCATAAAATTCACATGAATCTACACAAATGCAAAATTTGAGATATATTAAATTTAATATACCACATGCCCCTATGGGAAACGAGTATCACGCATTAGGTTTCGCTCGAATGCAACGTTCTTGTTTTATATTGTGCATACATTAAAATAATTTGGAGCAGACGTTAGGATTAGTATAATGAATTTAAAGATCATTAAAAGTAATCCGCAAAAGAAAGAAGAAAAAAATAAGATTCTCTAGACTATTAAGTAGTGAATTCAATCACTACTTACAAACAAACCAACAGTGCAATTTAAATAAGCTACGCCAACCAAGTGCTTCAAGTTGTGAACAAAACCCAAAAACCATTCATAATTTCATGCCAATTGCATGCATGTCGGAGGTGCCCGACTTGGAGATACCCTGATTAAATTTTCAAAAATTAGAATTATATTTTTGAAATTTTATTCAACTAGAATGTATGTCAATCAAAAATAATTAAATAATTATTTATATAAATAAATAAAAACAAAAAGAAGAAAAACAAACATCAGCGCACCTGGACTCGAACCTGCATCTATTTACTACATATGTAACGTTAAAGGGGATCATCTCAACTAGCACAACCACTTCATGTTTATAAATTAAAAAAATAATAAAAAAAAATTTCGTCGTCGTCACCGAGTTTCGCACTCGCGACCTTTCGTTTACGCGCTTTACATCTGTCCACTACGCCACACTAGTATTACATTTCTTGTTGGTTAGGTAATTAGTAAAAAGAGCCGGGAATTAGTAAAAATAGTTGGTATCCATAAAAAAAAAAGTAATTGCATAAAATTCATATGAATCTATATGCAAAATTTGAGGGGTCTAGCTCTAAAGGTTTAAGGTTAAAGGTTTTTAAAAAGGTTTTTTAAGTTTCGATACATCGATAACATTACAACAAAAATAGTTATCGATCATACGAAGTAAATTTGATCTGCGCGTGCTATACACGGACCCAACAAAAACCATTCAAGTCTCTAGGTCGATTACGTTCTGAGATCGACACGTTCAAACATACGGACAGACGGACGAACAGACAGACAAACAGACAGACGACTCTGCTCGTCGCCCTGATTAAGAACCATTATACCCTGATTTCCCATATGCAATGGGCTCCTCATTAAAATAGAACTCAATAAAAACAAAAACAAAACACATCAACAAAGGACTGGAATTGTCCGAAGTTCATCTGAACCATGCACTATCGCCTCTAAGACATGTGCCAACCTACAACGAAGCAGATATCCCAATCTTCCAAAAAGCTTTTATAGAAATAATTAGTCCGAATCATAATAGTAAGGTACAAAGAAATCGATAGACCTTCAATCAGATGCTGAATTTAAAGAATGAATTATTGAAATTTTTTATTGCACTCAGGTAACTCTATTAACTATATGATTCAAAGAAAAATATTACTACCCAGATCATCATAACCTTATTCAAAATATAATTAACGAATGCAAAGTCTCTTATATAGCTAAAACAAACATACAAGGTGTAAATATTAATATCACTTCAAGTAAAAAGGGATTATAAACAGTGAAACAGACCCAGAAAAAAATTAACTAAATTTAAAATATATACATATAACCATAAAACAAAGCATAGTAAAACTGGAAGAACACCAGCAGATACCTTTTTGTATGCGGCATTCCCTGATTATAATACACAGTTAAATAAAAAAAATAAGATACAAAAATAAATGAAAATAGAAAATATTTACAAATAGACACTAGGTACAGACACTCGCCGCTAGTGAGAACTAAATCTACCAATCCTTTTAAAGAAATAGGAAATTTAAATAGATGCAAAAAACTGTGAAGAAATTAATATAGGTAGAAAAATAACACAATACAAATCAATTTATTTTAGATTTGTAAGAAAAAGATAATCAACAAAAGTAAATATGATAATTTCAGATCAAACAATGAATCAATCCAAGAACAGAATTCAACATACTGATAAAAATAACCTCATAACAATATAAATAACCCAAAGACTTAGTAATGAGCAAATGTCATAAAAAGAAAATATTAAATCAAAAAGAAACAGAATGTAGATATGCAAAAATCCATACAAAATATGATGTAAAAGAGCCAAATATATTTTCATGAAATTTACCAAAAACTATAATGAATTAAAATTGTTTAAACAGGGCAATTGAAGGAAATAATATTATTAAAGAGTTAAATTGTTTAATTCCAATTGATGTAATACTAATTACCGACACTTTATTAGATTATACTTAAACAATTAATATAAATAATAATGTAAGTAACAATATTATATATTACATACAAATACAAAATGTTACCTAAAAATTTTATAAAATTTAAGAAACAAAGCAAATCAACCCTGGGGCTGTTCCTGGGAGCAGATACAGATATAGAATTAAAACCTCATTCGCGTTTATATTGTGTTTGCATTAACAGCAGCTTTTTATACTCGTTTTCAAAAGGGAAAATAGTATATTGATTTTGTGCAATGTCCGTCTTGCTGTCAATCCGTCTGTCCGTATGAATGCAATTTTTTCCTACGCTATTGAAGCTAGAGAGTTGAAATTTGGAACATATACTCGTGTATACCCTCGAATTATAAAATGTCAAGATTTTCCGGATACGCCCACTAGGGGCGTGGCAAATCGGAAAATGGTTGCGCCCATAGTTAATAGAAATCATATTAGTTGAAGAGCTAGAGAGTTGAAATTTGGAATGTACACTTACGTTGACCACCCAAGTTCAGAAAGGATATGGCGGATATATCTACGCCCATTGGGGGCGTGGCAAATCGGGAAAACTGTAACTTCTACAGTTTTAAAGCTAGAATGCTGAAATTTGGCACGTATCTTAACGCTTCGATTCTATAAAGATTGATCAAAAAATTTTATGTCCACGCCCACTGGGGGCGTGGCAAATCGGATCTGATTAAAATCTAGTGATTTTACAGGTTAAACTATATTTTGAGCACTATTGATGCTAGAACCTTGAAATTTGATATATATACTCGGATAAGCAACCCAAGATCAAAAAGATACCGCGGACATACCTACGCCTTCAGGGGGCGTGGCAAATCGCAAAACCTTATAGATCCTACAGTTTTAGAGCTAGACGCTTCAAAATTTAACGCTTGTGTTACTGGAGGCCTCCCCTATTGCCATATATGATATGTCTACGCCTACTGGGGGCGTGGCAAATTGGCAACAAAATTTGTAACGCCCGGTTGCAAAATTCATATGTCTGTGCCACCTATATAAATAAGCTTAATAAGAATTGCTAAGACGACAAGCGGCATTTCTATGAAATATTAAGAAATATATGTAATTCGATTTAATGTTGAAGTTCTGCAAACAATTTATCTGCTAAAATTATCATTTTCGTATAGCCTAGGTCAGTTATGTTATTTTCCTTTTTGTGTGTGACCATACCAACCATCATGCTATATTTTTTTTAGCGAATTCACATAGACTGGTCATTCAGAACAAAATTATTCCACACAAAAAAATTGACGATGTATCATCATGTATGTATGTATGTATGTATGGATGTATGTATGTATGTATGTACAGCTGGAAAATTAAGCTGAACTAACAGACATGGCGAATCAATTTTACCAATAATCAAATTATGTAGGAAAACAATCCCCAGAATTGTTCTACGATTGATTAATGAGGGAAGATTAATAAGAAGAAGCCTACTCTGGTAAGATGGTAAACGAAGATTACGATCCCAGTTTAAATCACGCAACGCAAAAATAAGAAACTGTTTCTGGACCGATTCGATACGATCCTGATACAGTTTATGCTGTGGAGACCAAATAATTGAACAATATTCTAAAATAGGTCGAACCAGCGAAGTATATAATAGTTTTTTGATAAAGGGATCTTTAAACTCCTTTGACCAACGTTTAATAAAACCAAGAGCACCTTTAGCTTCATTTACGATAGTAGAGACATGAAGATTGAAAGAAAATTTTGTGTCAAAAATAACACCCAGATCTTTGACAGTCAAAATTCGTTGCAAGGAAATGTTGTTAATAGTATAATTAACAATATGTGGGATGGTACGACTGAAGGTCATTGTCATACACTTAGAGCAATTTAAATGCAACTGATTAGTCACACACCAAAGCTGAAAGGAATTAAGATCATCTTGTAGGAGAAGATGGTCAAGTAAGTTGGAGTATGAAAGGCAGAGCTTTACATCATCTGCATACATAAAAATTTTGGAGTGAACAATACACCTAGGAAGATCATTGATAAAGAGGGTAAAAAGCAGCGGTCCTAAATGACTGCCTTGCGGTACACCTGATGAAACAGAGATAAGCTTCGAAATTGATGTCCGCAACAATACCCTTTGAGTCCTGCCTTTCAAATAGGATGAAATCCAAGACACAAGTTTAGGGTGAAATCCTAAATGATCAAGTTTGCAAATTAAGATATTATGATTAACTGAATCAAATGCTTTGCTGAAATCAGTATAAATAACATCAGTTTGCATTTTATTTAAAAAGCTATCGTTAATTAGAGTAGAAAATTCTAATAAATTAGTTGAAGTTGATCGATTCTGGAAAAAACCATGTTGAGATGGCGAAATAATCGATTTACAAAAGTGTTGTAAGTTTGATGTTAAAATTTTTTCAAATAATTTTGGGATAACAGACAGTTTAGCTATGCCTCTATAATTTGAAATGTCAGATCTTCCACCTTTTTTATGTAATGGAATAATAAATGACTCTTTCCAAATAGATGGAAAAACAGAAGTCTCCAGGGACAAATTGAATAGTTTTAATAAAGGTAACTGTAACGAAGCACTGCATTCCTTTATAACACAACTTGGAATATTATCAGCACCAGGAGAAAAAGATGATTTCAATGTCCGAATGGCTGAAACCAGAGACACAAGGCTACACTTGGAACATTGATAATATTCGTTGCAGGACTTTCAAATGAGTAAGACGGGGCGTGTGAGACATCGGAAGAATAAGTGGATTGAAAAAATTTTGCAAAAAGATCTGAGAAATCTTGAACATTACAAGTTTTTTCTTCTCCAAGGAAAAACATGGAAGGTAAATTGTATAATTTACGCTTCGAGTTTACAAACGAATAAAATTGCTTCGGATCACGAACGAATTTCCTTTTACAACGTAAAAGGTAATTTTCATAACACCTATCATTTAAAAGATTAAAATTTGACTTGGCTATTGAGTATTTAGACCAGTCAACGATTGAACCAGACTTTTTAAAATTCTTAAAACATTTGGTTTTAATGTTTCTAAAATTAGAAAGAGTCTGAGTAAACCAGGGGGGCTTATTAGAAGCAGGCCTAGAGTGGTACGAAGGGACACAGACATCAAAGATAGAGCTTAAAGTTTCATAGAAAATATTAGCTGCCAAATTAACATCAACTGAGTCGTATAAAAGCGTCCAGTCATTTGCATTAATTAAATCATTAAGCAAGACAAAATTGCATTTATAAAAACAGCGACGCCTTATTTGGGGAATCGGAGCAGAAATAGGTGACATCTTTATGGAAAACAAGACATCTAAGGTGGGATGATGCAAATCTTCTGGCATACAGATAGGGGTTGTTCTGGTAACATTAATGACAGAATCATCATTAATAAAAACCAGATCAAGTGAACGATTCAAATGATTCAAAATAGAGTTCATTTGAAACATTGATAGACTAAACAGTTCATCAAAAAGATAATTATCTGTAGACGGAACAAGGTAGTTAAAATTGGGAGCTGACGACCAAGTAGTGTTAGGTATATTAAAGTCACCTAGCACTATAAATAAGTCATTATCATTTACATCCTCAAAAATTTCTTTAATACAAGTTATATGTTGTGCATAGACTTGTACATCAGAAGAGGGAGGAACATATGAGCAAGTGACATATATGCAAAGAGATGGGAGAGTTATTTTAACCCCAATAATCTCAGCATCATGAAGTGCTTTGAAACTTAATGATTCGGAGAGAATATCGGCCTTAACAGCTATTAAGACACCCCCTCCTCTGCGAATCAATCGATCACATCTATAAATAGTGAAGTTATTAGATAGAATCTCACTATTATAAATTTTAGGACTAAGCCACGTTTCAGTGAACACAATGACATCATATTGAAAACTGAAACTGCTCAAAAATAAACCATTAAGTTTGGAATTTAGGCCTCGAACGTTTTGATATCCCAAAGACAGATTCGGTAAAGAATTTATACTATTTAGTTTTTTGATACAATACTAACTGAAGATTGTACCGAAGTAGGGTTCAGTGTTACGGGAGGTAATCGGTTTCGATTCTTAGGCTTGAATTCATGTACAACTATATGCGGTGGCCAAAACTTGGAATCACATATAGTTGTGAAGTGCTCAACCGGCACACTGATTTTAAACGAAGCAATTTCACGTGGTGTTGCGAAATTAAACTTCGAGATAAAAACATTTGCTGAAGACTTACTAGCGATAAACGCTGATATTGCTTCGCACGTCGTGTCAGATGAAATCCTGGATAAAAAAAACCCGCTTTTGAGGAGACACAACTGATAAAGTGGGCACCATGGGTTCAGAGGTCGCTAACAGATTGTTATTCACTGTTTGAACAACAACCGGGGACGCTCTTACTTTTATAGTGGGACTTTGATTAGGCTCGACAGTTTTATTGGAAGTACCAGTAGCACCAGGTGGTGTTGACAAGTCTACAGAAGGTGGATTGGAAATAGATTCTGGATTAGGGGAAGTAGGAGCTAAAGAATTTGGAGACAACATTGGTACAGAAGGTGGTACCAATAATGTTGTAGTCTCCATTAGATTGTGTGAAGTTTCAAAATTATACTGTTTTAATATTTCTTCACCAGCTTCTATATCAGTAGAAAGCTGTTTTGAAATATTGCACAGTTTTAAAAATTGAACTCTCACAGAATTATACATCTTGGAAAAATTAATTTGTTTTTCCAAGCAACTCGGGCAAGACCAACGTAAACCACCGCAACCAATTTTGGTAGTGGACATGATTTTGTCATAGTCACGCCCAGTGAGGCCAGCACATTTAGTGTGCATCAAGTTCTCACACAGCCAGCAATTAACAAATTGTGCTTGTGCAGAGTCAACAACCTGCCTAAAAGAACATGATTTCTTACAGCATGTCATATTGGCAATTGGGGTTAAACAAAATTGAAGCGAGAAAAAAACAAAAACAAAAAGCGAAAGAATGAAAAACTAAAAGAGATAAGAACGTGTTGAGAGCACTAAAAACAAACAACAACAAAAAGAGCGGCAATACTAATAAGAATCGCGCACAAATAAGAATACTGTGCACAAAAAAAACTAATGAGAACAAATTCAGACACAAGTGTGTATGCAAGCAAAATGTAACATACAACAACAAGTGAGAGCAGATGAAACAGAAAGCCGGCAAATAGCGACGCAAAACAAAAACGATAATAGAAATCAAAATCACCGATGCACCAAAACCGAAAATGAAAATCGGTAATAACTGAAGCACAAAGCACAGCGGATCAAACCTTGCACAGCAATGTAATGATAGTTATCCAAAGTTAACCGAACGTGAAAGTGTGACAATTATAGTGATATAATAAGTGATAATTTAATTAAAACTCAAGAGCACAAAAAAATACGTGTGAACACTCTCAACTGAGAACTCTCTCTCATTAAAATATTCAAGGTTTTTATATATTTCGAAACATTTTCAAAAAAGTCGAAGAAAGATTGAAAAAAATAATAGCAACACTTTTTCATTTTGTGCTTAAAATTATTTAAAACAAAAAAATAAGTAACAAACTATTATTTATAGTTAATGACAAATGAAAATAAAAATATTCCTTAATTTAGTATTTGGTTGTGTTGCCTTTATTGGCAATTACGGCGGTACAACGCGGAGGCATGGAATCAACCAAGTCCTGGCATCGTTTAAGGGGAGTCTTAGGCCCAGGACTCCTGAACTGCTTCCCAAAACATCTTTACGTTGGTTTGCTTAGGTTCAGAAACTATTTTTATGACATCCGCCCACAAGTTTTCGATTGTATTTAGGTCTGGCAACTGCGCAGGGCACTCCATAAATTCTCCTGGAACCAGTCCTTCGCTTTCTTACGGGTGTGTTTGGGGTCATTGTCTTGCTGGAAGACCCATTTTAGTGGTATATTGTATTCTGCGTAGGGCAGCATCAATTTTTCCGATATATCAACATAAACATATCGGTCCATTGTGGTTTTGATGCACTGAAGTAGGCCTACACCATAGTACAAAAAGCAACCCCATACCATTACACTTGATCCTCCATATTTAATGGGGTTTCTTGTATATCTAGGGCTGAATTTGATTTCTGTGGACGTCTCACATATGACCACGATCCTTTTCCACCAAACATGACCACTTTACATTGATCAGTCCAACGTATTTTTCTCCATTCCTGCTTAGACCAATTTTTGTGTTTCTTTGCGAATGCCATCCGTTTGGAGTTATGTATTTTATATTTAAATATGGTACTTTTCTTGGACGGCTTATATTCAAATAGTGATGCCTTTAATATTTCCGTACTGTTTGATCCGTTTTTGATATGTTTAGGTCCTTTTTCAGTTGAGTAGCCCACTTAAAAGGATCCTTTTTACTCTCGCGAATGAGTCAAGTGACATGATGTTGGGTCAGGACTCGACGTCGACCACGCATTTCATCTTTTTTTTATGGATTAATGCATTGTGGATCATTTCATATCAACAACCCATCAAACGACCAACTTTCCTGTAAGAATTTCCATACGAAATCAACTTTTTGATGAGATTGCGCTGTTCGGTGGTGCAATGCTTTCCAGGACCCACTTTTATGCAGATTTTTACAAATTTTGTAAATTAACTAATTAAAATCGATGTGTAAACAACAAATCTATTCAAAATGTGCGTTTGAAGAAATGCAACTGTGCGAAAAATAAAGGTGTTCATACAAAAAGGAGTAGTGGTGCTATTATTTTTTTCAGTATTTTTTCGACTTTTTTGAGAATTTTTCGAAATATATAAAAACCTTGAATATTTTAATGATACTTGTTATTTGTTGCAATAATGTATTGTTTTCTGCTTTTAAAAAAGTAATCAGTAGATAAATACACTGATAAATGTACCCAGGAGACCTTCTCAAACTTTGCATTTGCAAGTGGTGCTATTTTATTTTTCACAGCTGTATGTATGTAGGCACGAACAGTATCGCACAAGAATTGAATTTGAATTTGTTGTGATGATGTACACGTTACTTACACTTACATTCGCTTGCTTACATGTGCATATTTATATGCATTTATCTGCCCATGTGCGAAACGCTTGCGAAACTCTTGCATTATGTTATACTTAATGTATAAGTATAATGTATAAGTAAGAAAGCTCTAGTCGGGGGTGCCCGACTAGGAGATTTGTATGTTAATTAAAAATAATTATATAATTAAATAATCAAAATAAAGAGAAGAAAAACAAAAGTTGCTGCGGCTGGATTTGAACCTACATCTACTACATATATATCGTTAAAGCACACCATCCCAACTAGCAAAGCCACTTCCCATTTATTAAGGGAAAAAAAAACTATTTTCATGCCGTCGCTGTCGAAATCGGACCATTTTGCTTACGCGCTTTGCATCTACCTACTGCGCCACAGTAAAATGTCGCTTTTGTAGTGAACTAGTTTCGGATTTGCCAATAGAGAATGAAAAACTGATGTGGGGCAGCAGGTAGATGCAAAGCGCGTAAATGAAAGGATCCGAGTTCGAGAAGCGGCGGCGACGGCGCGATAATAGTTTTTATTTTTTTTTTTCGTTAATAAATAGAAAGTGTCTGTGCTAGTTGAGATGGGCTTCAAATCTCGTTGCAGTGATGTTTGTTTTTCTTCTCTTTATTTGGTTTATTTATTGATATACATTCTAGTTGATTGTGAAAATAAAAGCTCAAAATTATAATTAAATAATGTAAAATTGTATGTTTTATGCAAGCTATGGACTATATTGAAAAATGCAGATCAGATGGGGCTTTGGCTTGAATTTTAATATGGAGCCCACAAAAGAAGATTTTCGTCATCTTTTTCTTTATTTCCATAAAGGAAAAAGAGCAGACTACCATTTGTTTCGGTCTTTGCAGAAGTCCTTAAATGGTAAATTTTCGGTAGTTCGAATTTATTAAATTTTCTCGATAGGAGTTATCGAGTTCACTTTTATATATTTTATATTCTCGATACTAGTTATGCCAGTTTCGACCTAAGTTTCCAAAAATGTATTTCAAATACTAGAGACTTGTGCATTTACAAATGCATACATATAAAAATGTCATTAATAAGTTTTATGAAGATAATCCATCCCTAAGTAAACTTATTTAACTATTAAGTTGCTATAGTAATGCCCACAGTGCATCTCAAGCGCAGTCGCTAAGTAGTCAACGCCGCAGTTAGTAGACCGCGTGTTTCATGCGTACATGATTGTACGTATATTTGCGAGCATATGTATTTGTATTTAATAAATAATATTTATGCATAAAAGAAACGTGGAATTATCTCCTCACAGGGTGATGATCACTAATATTCACACATGTTATATGTTTTTTGCGCTCTGCGGTGTAACTGCATACAACAAACCTTAGGAATACATGTATGAATGTAACTGCATACAACAAACCTTAGGAATACATATATGGATGTAATACATACAAGTACATGGTTATATAACACATAAAAGTATAAAAAAGTTCTGCTATTAAAATAATTAACTATCATTATTATTATATATGAAAAAACTTACCAGTTCGTTGTTTTAAACGAGACTTTAATTTCTTTGAAGCAAACCCTTTATCGCCTTCTTTTATTCTGCGCCGTTGGTAGATTACGTCCCGGTACCATTGAGCCAAATAAAAATGTCGCGCATAGTCCCATATTAGGTTTTCCTCTTGTGCGTTCACAGCTAGAAAATCTAGAAGAATTTTTTGCAGAAACTCTGTTCGCTGCTCTTCAGGATGAAGTTCGATTTTTGACTAGTTTAAAAAAATTTGAGATAACGTTATCTGAAAGTTATAATTTCATAGTACATACGTTTATTACAGGTAAATCACCTTCCTTTTCTTGCTCTGCTTTAATTGATTTAATCATAGAATCAATGATATTTACTTTGCAACGAGACTCCACAGTATCTTTTCGCAAACGAGCTGCTACAATGCCAAGATAGTCCAACGAAACAAGCCGAATACTTTGTTCTATAGATTTATCAGATACGTAACGAACTAGCATAGTTCCCAATAATGAAAGCAATAGTTCTGAAGCTGGCCATTCGGGCTTGTTAACAGTGGCCAATAGATCATGAATAAAATTTTCAAAGAGCGGACGAAAGTCAATTTCGTTGGTGCGAGATTTGCATTTGTTCAAAAACGTTGTTAAAAAGTTGCCACCAATACTAACTGCAACATCGTACTTTTTTAGAACGAGAATATCTTGATTAGGTTTTACGATATGAGTAGCACCGCTTGGCAAATCATCATCATATAGATGTATCAATTTTGTATTACTTGTATTGGTCTCACAAAGAGCATCCGTTAAAATTGTAGCGCACTGAATTAACTGGAGCACGAGTGCAGTAACCATTTGAATATTTCCACCATTATTGGTAAGTTTATATGGACGTAGATTCTTTTTTGATGAAGGCAAACGATCAATAGATGCTAGAATATCGCCTAAAATACTATTCCGTATTTTATCGTATCTTTCCTTTCGAAATATCTATAAAATAAAAGATACTTTAAAAATTAAAAAAAAAAAGACAAGAGTGCTCTAATCGAGACTGCTCGACTAGGAAATACTCTGAGCCCTTTAAAGAGGCAAATATCAAATCATTCTACTCTCTTTTTAAGCATGCATACAACAAATGGGAAATCAGGGTATAATGGTTTTGTTAAATGTATGTAACAGGCACAAGGAGGCGTGTCAGACCCCACAAAGTATATATATTCTTGATCAGGGCGACGAGCTGAGTCGATTTAGCCCTGTCCGTCTGTCTGTCTGTCCGTCCGTCCGTCTGTCCGTCTGTCCGTCTGTCCGTATGTTTGAACGCGTCGATCTCAGAACGTAGTTGACCTAGAGACTTGAATTTTTTTTTTGTTGGGTCCGTGGATAGCACGCGCAGGTCAAGTTTGTTACCAAAAAACGATATCTATTTTTGTTGTTTTGTTATCGATTTTAAACCTTATCGAAAACAGGTTATAAAATTCTATCTGCCACACCTTTAGAGCTAGACCCCTCAAATTTTGCATATAGATTCACGTGAATTTTATGCAATTTCTATTTTTTTATTTTTTGGATATCGGCTCTTTTTACTAATTAACCTCTCACCCCCCCCCCCCCCCCCTGCCCACAAACACCCATTGAGAGTCTGTTGCAAATATAAGCATGTGAATAAATTTGCATTTTTATAAAATGTAAAAAATTCAATAGAATCATATGCCGAAAGTTTCATCAAATTCCGTTAAGTCAGCCCCGATTTATTAAACAAAACGTTTAGCCAATTATCACACGCACGTGGCAAGCAGCGACGCGCAGCAAAAAACATTTACACATACACATACATTGAAACGTGCAAGCGCGTCTGCTTATGCATGTGCACAGCCGCTTCTGAGCATTTTCAGCCGCTTCTTTAGTTTTGTATTTGTCATATATCGCCCTTTACACGCATAAATTCAAACAGACCACCGTTTTTTTATGTACTCAACTCATACATTCATATGCGCGCTTTTCAGCATATTCTAAGAATTACAACTGCGATTGATCTGCTTCTTTAGTTTTGTATTTGTAACATATCGCATTGTAGTACTACTTTGTGTTTTGCCAACAAGCAACGCAATACTGGTGTGGCGTAGTGGATAGACACAAAGCGCGTAAACGAAAGGTCGCGGGTTCGAAACTTAGTGACAACAGCGTAACTTTTTTTATTTTTTTTTTTTAATCTATAAACATAAGGTGGTCGTGCTAGTTGAGATGACGCGCTTTAACGTTACACATGTAGTAAATAGATGCAGGTTCGAGCCCAGGTGCGGTGATGTTTGCTTTCTTTTCATTTTTTTGTTTATTTATTTAATTATTAATTTATTTTTGATGTACATACATTTTAGTTGAATAAAATTTCAAAATTATAATTTAATTTTGGAAAATTTAATATTATATGCAAGCTCTATAGCGTATTAAACAATGCAAATCGGACGGGGCTCAGGGTATCTCCTAGTCGGGCACCTCCGACTAGAGTTTTCTTACTTGTTCTCTATACCTATTGCACGCATCTTCTTAGTTTTTGTTTTGATTATGTTACCACCATATGCGATCTCTCTTATAATGAAACAAAGATCGGGAGAATAACCGTTATGTTTTATTTCCTATTAAAGCTATTTTAGCGAAGAATGTGTGCACTTATTTCGCGTCATCAGATTAACGCCGCCAAATGCAATTTTAATTATCTCGCTTATTTTGGCAGTTACAGTCACCAAATTTTTTTGAAGCTCAATCGGTTCAATATCTTTAAATAAATGTGCACTTTCGGTTTTATCTTTGGTTGAAAAATCAAAGATTGAGGCATACTTTGCATCTGGACTATCCTACCTTAAAATTGCTGAAAAAACGGGAAGACACAGAAGACCAATTGAAAATTTTCTTAAAAATAAGGAAAGCTATGGAAAAAACTACAAAGGCGGCAATAATTAAGTGATTCCACAAGCAGATAGAGGAGCAATACTTCGGGAAGCTTCAAATTTGCACGAGTCGACCATCAAGATGAGGGGAAAAACAGGTGTTAAGGCAAGCTTGTCAACGGTCCAAAGAGTAATCAAGAAAGCTTATTTCTTAAAGAGACTTAACTTTAAAAAAAACAAATGCGCTGAGAAAACAAATGCACTTAAATTTTGTCCAAGCGCACATAACGTGTTTTACCCGTTGGCGATATGTTGTCTTTTCAGAAGAAAAAAAATTTAATTTGGAAGAACCTGATAGTTATAAAAAGAGAAAAGAAGAACATCACTTGGATCGGTTCCATAGCCGGGTGGGGTGGGTGATGGTGTGTCATACTACGGCACTTGCGAGCTTTAATTTTTGACATCGCGCATGAACGCACATGACTACAACAATGTTTTGAAAACGGCTTTTCCGCATTTCCAAAACATTTTCCAAAGCCTACAATGATAATGCTTCAATTCACATTTCTCGATCCGTGAAGTCATGGATTCAGGGTCAAAAAGTTGATCTCATGGAGTGACCACAATATTCACCCGACCTTAACATCATTGAAAAGGTCTGGGGAAGGTTGGTCAGGATAGTGTATGAGTTCGGAAAGCAGTATAGTACAAAGACAAAGTTAGTCGAAGGCATCAAACGCGCTTGGTCAACCATTTTATTGAATTATATTCAACAACTTTATAATTCAATTCCTAATCGAAAAACATTTATTAAAAAATATTCCTTATTGCTACAGAAGCCATTATTGTTTTATTTTAAAGAGAATTGGATGTAGCATAATATAAAAAAAATTAAAGCTGGAGCTCTGATGGTTTAGATTTTATTGAGGATTAACGGTAAAAGTAAAGGGGGCGCTAACCTGATGACGCGCAGTGTATGTGTGCAAAAGTATAGGAAATCGATTACCACTGCTTACCCCGTGATATACCCTGTATTAAGGTTTTGTTAAAAGTTGTGCAGGTCAAGTTTAATGTTATAGATTTTAGACCTTATTGAAAACAGGTTTTAAAATTAGACCTCTTGCATATTTAGAGCTACAGCTTTCAAATTTTGTATACAGATTTATGTGAATTCTAAATAATTTTGATTTGTTGAAGTTGAGTTGAAAATATTTATAAAATATAAAAAATTCAATAGAATCATATTCCGTAAAGTCAGTCCCAATTTATTAAACAAAATGTTTGGCCAATTAAAACGCGTATATAGCAAACAACGACGAACAACATACAACATTCTAGCTAATTCACATATTAGCTATATTTGAAACTGTGCTTCAAAAGCGATTTTGTTAAAAATTGTAGCCGGTAACCCAGATGTAAACAAGAAAGAGTGCTCTAGTTGAGACTGCTCGACTAGGAGATTCCCTGAGCCAAGAGCCAAATATCAAATCATTCTACACTTCTTTTATGCATACATACAAACACATATACACATACATATGCATAAGCATAAGCGCGCGCTCTGCCAACTACGTAGTTGACGCAAAGACTGCGCTTTGGCTGCAATGTGGGCATTATTATATGTACAATTGTTTAATAACTTTTCTTAGCGATGGACTAACTTCATCAAACTTTCACAACTTACTAACAAGAACATTCATATGTGTGTATTTGCCAAAGCACAAGTCTCTAGTATTTGATTTGTGCTTTTTAAAAATAAGGGGAATGGGGAGTGGCATCAAAAATCCAAAGATAACGTAATCTCCGTATTCATTACACGCAACTACACTGCAAATTTTAGTCTCTAGCTCAAACGATGTACAAACCACGCCTTAAAAACACATAATTATCGATAAATGCTCATAAAATCGAAATGGAATGAGTTATCGGAAAAATTTTATAAACTTGTGCAGCGTATGGTATTATCGAGTATTCATGTAAAATTTTAAGTCTCTACGTTGCGTACTTACAAATATCTCAGCGTTCACACGGACGGACGGACAGACGGACAGGGCTATATCGACTCGTCTTGTCGCGCTGATCAAGAATATATATACTTTATGGGGTGTGGCACGCCTCCTTCTGCCTGTTACATACATTTTCACAAAACCATTATACCCTGATTTCCCATTTTCAATGGGCTCAGGGTATAAAAATTAACGAGATGGTGGAATACAATATGATTGAACCTTTTTTAATATCGTTGGTTATAAAGAACAAGTAAGAGTGCTCTAGTCGAGACTGCTCGACTAGGGGATACCCTGAGCCCTGTGAAGAGCCAAATATCAAATCATTCTACGCATCTTTTATGCATGCATATAAACAACACATACATACACACATATGCACGCAAGCATAAACGCGCGCTCTGCCAACTGCGCAGTTGACGCAGCGACTGCGTTAGGGGTGCAATGTGGGCATAACTATGGGAACTTAATTTTTTAATAACTTTTCTTAGCGATGGACTAAGTGCATCAAACTTTCACAACTTATTAATGGCATTCATATGTATGTATTTTCCAAAGCACAAGTCTCTAGTATTTGATTTGCGCTCTTTACAAATAGGGGGCTATTGGGGGCGAATGGGGCGTGGCATCCAAAATCTAAAGATTACGTTATCTCTGTATTCATTGCACGCAACTACACAGCAAATTTGAGATCTCTAGCCCAAACGATGTACCAACCACGCCTTAAAAACACTTTAAAATTATCGATAAATGCTCAAAAAATCGAAATGGAATGAGTTATCGGAAAAATTTTATAAACTTGTGCAGCGTATGGTATTATCGAGTATTCATGTAAAATTTCAAGTCTCTACGTTGCGTACTTAAAAATATCTCGGTGTCACACGGACGGACGGACAGACGGACGGACGGACAGGGCTATATCGACTCGTCTTGTCGCGCTAATCAAGAATATATATACTTTATGGGGTGTGGCACGCCTCCTTCTGCCTGTTACATACATTTTCACAAAACCATTATACCCTGATTTCCCATTTTTCAATGGGCTCAGGGTATAAAAATGGTTCGAATAGAATTATGTTGAAAATGAAAATGCATGTTCAGAGTTTGGTCGTGAAGATTTCAGATTATCGACTCCTTTTTAAAACAAGTAAGAAAACTCTAGTAGGGCGTGCCCAACATAAAATTGTGCCATGTATCAAGTACAAAACTAAAGGGGCTGAAAATACAAACACCATATAAACACAAATCAATCGCAATTGTGATTCTTAGAATATGCTAAAATGTACACATATAAAAGTTTGCATGCGTGTGTGTGCACATGCATGCTGCTTGCCCGACGTGCGTGTGATAATTAGCCAATGATTTTGTTTTACAAATTGGGACTGACTTAACGGAATCTGATAAAACTTTGAGCATATTTTCTAAAAATGCTAACTCATTCACAAGGATCTATTTGCAACCTGACCATCATAGAGTTGGTAAAATTTGGAGCCGGTATCCAAAATATAACAAAAATCAAAATTATATAAATTCACATGAATCTATATGAACTCTAGCTATAAATATTTTGGAAATATAAATTTATAACAAATTTCCTATAAGGTTTAAAACCAATACCATTACAACAAAAATAGTTATCGAATATATGAAACAAACTTGACCTGCGCGTGCTATATACGGACTTTTAAGTCTCTAGTCCGTCTAGTTTCTAAAATCGACGCGTTCATGTGGACAGACAGACCGACGGACGGACAGGGCTAAATTAACTCAGCTCGTCCCTCTGATCAAGAATATATATACTTTGTGGGGTCTGTCACGCCTCCTTCTGTCGCTTACATACACTTAAGAAAACCATAATACCCATTTTCAATGGGTTCAGGGTATAAAAATTAAGACTACTCTAGTAAAAATTGCTAGACTACGTGATCCACGGAACTGTATGCAACATTTTTGTATTCATTAAACGAATGTACGTGGAGAATCATTGCATGCAATGCTACGAAAAAAACGAAGTAAAATTAATATTAATCGAATTTAATTTTGAGCCAGTATTCAAAATATAACAAAAATAAAAGTTGCTTTGAATATACATCAATATTATAATAATTAATAATTATAATATAATAATTATCGGCTTCTTAAAACAAAGTTTATATGCACGTGCTATACAGAGATCTCCAAAAAATTTAATATGTTTAGTCCATATACAATCTAAGATCGACACGTTCACACAAACCGATTGATGGAAGGACTGATAGGGATAAATCGACTAAGATTTTTCCTGATTACAAAGCTATGTGCTTTGTGTTGTCTGCCACACTTCCTTCTACATGTTACATTCACTTTAAAAAAATTGTTTTACCCAGACCTAATGCCGAGGACGCGATGCTTTCTACCAGTTACAAAACAATTTCATACACTCATAGCCATATTTCCATTTTAATGAGTATGCATGATACCTAAAATAATAAAAATGTACTTACTGTCGTAACCAGCTCCAAACAAACAAATTGCAATGTTTCAATATTGTCTACGAAGAATGGCTCAATTGCAAGTGTTGATAACGGTAGTACAATAGTATCGACAAATATACATTTATCAAACAGCGCCACGAAGACCTTTAAAAGCTCAACAACTTTTGAGTAAAAAAGTTGTAAGCTACGATGGTGACTCTGATGGGACTTAGATTTTTTGCGCTGACTAGTTTTTTTAACACTTTTTACTGTATAGACAGGATCGTGTAACGGAAATATAGTTTCACGCAATTGAAATTGAGCAAATTTAATTATGTGTGAAATATTATCTTCTTGCAAAAACTTTAAATCGCTCACTGTTGAATAAATATTACATATAAGTAGGCACGCATCCATTGCGTTTAATATTTTTTCTATAACTTCATCATCGACAATATCATCTTCGTCTTCCTGCAAAAAAATATATATAAATGAATGCATTTTTATCATTTACCCATAAAAAGCTCATACCTGTCCAGCAGAATAATTTCTGGCTAAGTAAACGTTTCGCATGGCGTAGTTAATGAGAAGAGTCAGTTTGTTTTTTGGTATTGAATCCAATGCTTGCTTGGCTTTCAACTTAGCAACATCATCACTCATTGTGTTTAAAAGTTTTGGCGAAATGCACTCTATGTTATCATCTACTTCTTCTGTAAATATATAAAAAAAAATTAATACTTAAGAAAAAATTATTATTTGAATTTTTAAATTATATGCTACCTGTATCGAAGTTTGGTGATTCTGTATCATCTAGCATTTCAATTATTTGCTCCATATTTTTCATAAACTGTTGGTATGTCTGAGAGCGGATAACTTCTTCTTTGATTCCTTTTGGTGTTGGCAGCACCATTATACGTTCAACCCGACGCAGTTTCGGTTTTGAGACTATAAAGTGAATAAAATTAAAAGTTTAATGGATTCCATTTACTGACAAAAATAATTTTCAATGAATGCTCACATATTTGCTCTGGAGGAATATCGCCGAGCGAAATAGCTAATTTTCTTTTAGTTCCAGAACGTTTCTCATCTGCTTTAATAACAGCAAACACATCTGCTGATGATTGCGCAGAGCTAGTGACTGTAGACTCAGTCGGAATACCAGATATCCGAGTTGAATTGAAATCAGCACCCAATGACAGATATTCATTAACAGGGTGATTGCTAGTTGATTCCTGCAGTAACCCCATATTTATAGCCATTTCTGGTGACTTTTGTACAAACTTTTTAATACTCTGCTGCATGAGACGAGCATCCTCAACGTTAAGACGATTTATACATACCCGAACCTGGGATTTGCCGCTTGAAGATGTCGATGCTGAGGTGGCGGTTGATGTAAGATTTGTACATTGGTTAAAGTCATTTACAAATGTAGCATTATTAGTCACAATAACTAGCGACGTTGAAGGTGAAGAAGGTTTGGGGCATTGTTTTTGCGATTTCAATACTTCTAGATGTTGCGACGTTCCTCCATCAACGACTTGCTGTCTTTGTTGATTCAATACATTTTGAAAATTTTGTTGAATAGTCGATGTAGTTATTGACGGAGTTTGAAATGTGTTCTGATGTAATTGGTGATGGGCAATTGATGAACTTATGATTTTGTTTTTTGGCATATTTATGGGATCTTGATTTTGGTATTGATGATAATACGCTTGGAGTTGCTGTTCATGATTGGTGTTAAACAATTGAATTTGGGACGACTGCTGTTGCTCCTGTATTACTGTATTTTTTCGAGAATCTCCGGTTTCTGATATAGCATTTTGGACCACCATAAAATTTTCAATGGATTCAACCTGAACTCTACTTGATCTAGTATCACGCTGATCAGGTAAGTTTGTCGTAACACCAGCGCTGAAAATTATTAAAAGAGCAAACATTTATTTAAAAACTCTCATATATTATCATAAAAACTATAAGAAATATTCACTTTATCTAGAAGTTGTACATACTAAATATTTTTTCTGTAACAAAATTATCTTAAATTTTTTTTCTTTCGCTAGATTGTTCTGCTTTCAGTTATTTTTATGTACATGAGTTTGTGATTCTCACCTGATTGACTGATGAATATATTCTTTGAGATGTGGATTCTGCTGATGGCCAGAATTTAAATTGTATGCCTCCTGACAAATATCGTTAACATTATTAGCAAGTCCCATCTGTTTGGAATGCGATGGATTCTCTTTCTGTTCCGCGACGTGTCGCTGAAACGTCTGCTCATTTATTGCTAAAAAAAAATAGTTTTAATTGCTTTTATAACTAGTTGTTATTTCACTTATTACCGTTCCGCCGTGGAGTGTTAAATACAGTGGGGCGATAGTTGTAAATACCCTGCAGTAGTTCAGGGTATGTACTAATATTAGCACCATGTTGTTGTATGGCATATTGAGGCTTAAGTTCTCTACCATAAAGTAATAAGAATTATGGTTTATGCATCTATGGTGTAATTTTATATAAGTATACTTACATATTGTCAGAATTCGTTTGCTCGATGGCATTCACCAACTGTCTAACTAGATTTTCATCACGAACTGACAACAAATTATTCGATTCGTTGGCCACTAACGAATGAAACAAAAGCGATTTATTAAAAGATGTAGCGCTCTGTAGACAATCGGATACAGGTAACTCGCTGAGCACTAAATTACGAATTATAAATAAGTCATGACATAAAAACCTTTTTCTACAGCATTCTACTACTTACAATCAGAAGTGCTGGTTAGACCAGCTAATGTTGTGACGGGAACACTTGGTATGTCACGGTCGCCCATTATAGAGAGAATAAATAAGTATTCTTCAAATTACTAGCAAATGTACAGAATACATGTGTGATGATGTATGCAGCTGTAATTTGATATTTGAAACATTTATTTTTATCTTAAACTTATAAAATAAAGCAAACGACTTTTAATTAATTACTTTTAACAGGTTTTTCAAAATGTATGTTTATGTACATACATATGTTTGCTTGCAAGAGAAAGTAGCACGAATAGAAACTTCTCATCTGTAAGTCGATAGGAATATGATAATAGAACCGACATCAATCTTTTGTACATGTAGATGTATAATAACATATATATGTATTAATGTGCGCTTTGTGCATAAATAAGCCATTCATTTTTTTTTTTTTTTTTCAAATATGTAAACACGATAATACACACCAACAAATTTAACTATTTTTTTCACAGCCTATCAAGAAACAAGTACACTTTTTGTAAATCGGTTTTAAATCAAAGGGAGTTTTTTCAACGAACGAAACTATTTTGACAGTTATGTATCTCATAAAATAGTTGAATCATATACAGAAAATTTAACTGGCAAATGCTCAAAATAAGTTGTTTTATTTATAAATTTCCTTCAACAATTCCCAAAGCCAATATGGCTGACACACAAGCTCAAATGCTATTTGCTACATCACTTATGTATTGAGTTTTGTACAAGGATGCTTTCTTATGGCATAGGAATCTATACGTTGCCCACTAAATTTTTAATCAAGATATCAGCTACAAGTTGCACATTTACGTGTGATGCACTAATACAGTACCACTAACCATACAACACATAGACTGGACATCAGTACAAAATTGCACAGAGCTCGGAATTTGTATCGGGGCTCCCAGACAACTTCGTATCTGCTCGGCTCGATTACTGAGGCTTCCGAAAAAAAAATAGCGCGAGGCAGAATCATTCTGCTTCAAGACATCGGCCGAACAACAGCGGAGAAAAATTGAAATTTGCTGTCATACGATTCCATTTCTTTGCTGCTGAGTGAAGAGTATGTCAAGTTCTGGAAAGCGTTTGCCATGCTCATGCAAAATGTTCGCCCTTTTATGCTTTATTTTTGCGCAGGGTATGAAATCGTTGATGCGCTTAACAATATAATTTCACGACAAGCATGCACACATTCTTACAGTCCTATACTACATATGTGTGTATTCATGTGCCTATATGTGAAACTTGTTGCCTGTAGAATTTACAGTTGATAGATCTTGTGGCCTGAGTATGGGATGGCTGAGGCAGTTTTGTATGTGTGCATGTGTGTGCATAATATGTTCGCACAAGCAGCAGCTCCCGAAAATTGTAAAATTTGTTCTTCAAGAGCTCGCATTTCTTCCCTACTGAGCAGGTATAGCATATTGATGAATGGTCTTACCATAGCTCATGCAAAGGTGTTAAAGATCTTTTTGTACAGAACTTTGAACTTTATAAAATGGTTAATGGTAATGGTAAATGATTTTCCAAAACTTATCTTTTCTTTCAAAATAGAAAATTTGTTCATAATCAAGAATAATAAGAATTAATTATTATTAATGGCTAACAGAGAAAATTGTTGGGAAAGCCAATAATATATTGCGACTACAAAAACACATTCGTTAAGCGCACCAACGCTTTCATACAAATAATAGTAAAAGTCTCAACATTTTGCATAAGCCATGGTAAACCCATTCATCAATGTAGGGAAGAAATGCGAGCTCTTGAAGAACAAATTTTAAAATTTTTGCGAGGTGCTGCTTGTGCGAGCTTGTGTATACATATGCACACATAAAAAACTTCCTCAGGCATCCCATAGTCAGGCCACAAGATCTAGCAACTGTAAATTCTACAGGCAGCAAGTTTCACATATAGGCACATGAATGCATACACATCTAACAAGAGACTGTAAGTATGTGTGCATGCTTATCTTAAAAGCATATTGTTAAGTGCACCAACGCTTTCATACCCTGCGTAAAAATGATCATAAAAAGGGAACATTTTGCACGAGCATGGCAAAAGCTTTCAAGAACTCGGCATACTCTTCACTCAGCAGCAAAGAAATGGAATCGTATGACAGCAAATTTCAATTTTTCTCCGCTGTTGTTCGGCCGATGTCTTGAAGCAGAATGATTCTGCCTCGCGCTATTTTTTTTTCGGAAGCCTCAGTAACCGAGCCGAGCAAATACGAAGTTGTCTGGGAGCCCCGACACAAATTCCGAGCTCTGTAACAGGCAGAAGGAGGCGTGTCAGATCCCACAAAGTATATATATTCTTGATCAGGGCGACGAGCTGAGTCGATTTAGCCCTGTCCGTCCGTCTGTCCGTCCGTCCGTCTGTCCGTATGTTTGAACGCGTCGATTGAAGCATCTAGACAAGCTAGAGACTTGATTTTCTTGTTGGGTCCGTGGATAGCACGCGCAGATCAAGTTTGTTACCAAAAAACGATATCTATTTTTGTTGTAATGTTATCGATTTTAAACCTTATCGAAAACAGGTTATAAAATGATATCTCTCACATCTTTAGAGCTAGACCCCTCAAACATTGCATATAGATTCATGTGAATTTTATGCAATTTCTATTTTTTTTTATATTTTGGATACCGGCTCTTTTTACTAATTAGCCCCCCACCCACACCCCTCACCTTACCCGACCCATTGTGAGCCTGTTCCAAATATAACCATGTGAATAAATTGACATTTTTATAAAATGTAAAAAATTCAATAGAATCATATGCCGAAAGTTACATCAAATTTCGTTAAGTCAGTCCCGATTTATTAAACCAAACGTTTAGCCAAATATCACACGCACGTGGCAAGCAGCGACGCGCAGCAAAAAAACATTTCCACATATACATACATTGAAACGTGCAAGTGCCTCTGCTATGCATGTGCACCAATACATTCAAGGCCATTCATTCTACCATATTCTTCAACAAATCTGTGTTTGAATTGTGTTTGCATTTTTCAGCCGCTCTGTTGTTTTGTATTTGTCATATATCGCCCTTTACACGCATACATTGAAACAGACCACCGTTTTTGTATGTACACATACTCATACATTCATATGCGCGCATTTCAGCATATTCTAAGAATCACAATTGCGATTGATCTGCTTCTTTAGTTTCTTTAGTTTTGTATTTGTCACATATCACCCTTGTAGTACTATTTTGGGTTTTGCCAACAAACAACGCAATACTGGTGTGGCGTAGTGGATAGACGCAAAGCGCTTAAACGAAAGATCCCGAGTTCGAAACTCAGTGACGACAGCGTAACTTTTTTAATTTTTTTAGTTCAATAAAAGTTGAACTAAAAAAATTAAAAAAGTTACGCTGTCGTCAAAAAAAATAAACAAATAAAATTTCAAAATTATAATTTAATTTTGGAAAATTGAATGTTATATGCAAGCTATATAGCGTATTAAACAATCCGAATCGGACGGGGCTCTGGGTATCTCCTAGTCGGGCACCTCCGACTAGAGTCTTCTTACTTGTTTTTTTTTTTATATTTTGGAAAACGGGTCAAAATTTGACGATGTGATTTGTTGTGCAGATGTTCGATCGATCTGTTCAGAGCTTGCAAATATGTAGAAATAATCCGTTTCCAATGCTTTGCAAAAACCTGTTTTTCAATGACCCTTTAAAAAAAAACCCAGGAAGTACCGATTCTATCGGTCGTTGAACGAATTCGCTCGCACTCAGACAGAAACCTTTTTCTTTGAGTTTTTGCTCCGATCGGGTTATTCCGAGACTGCACTACGCTCACTGAAAATAAGTCTTTTGAGTATGCATGCAAGGGTTGTTTTCGCTAAGCAGATCAACTCCGAGTGGCAACTTGACAAGATCTATGCTGATAAGTAAAGCTTCACGCAGAACGATTCACCGAAAATCATAACGTCTCTCTGTTGAGATGGAATACGACACTACTTATTATGGGTATGTAGTTTGCGTTTGAATAGTTGGTAATTTTGGCGGTCATCATTGCAGAAAGGAGTAGTGTAGCCCAAATCCTAAAGGAGCAGTTTTATCGTTTTTTTATTTGTTTTGTGGACCACCCTCCCTTTTATTAGGACTGTGGTCCCCAAGTCTGCGTCTATTTTGTTCTCAATATACAAAGGTATTAACTTATTTCCTATTCGCTTTTTTGTTTTTTTTTTTTTTTTCAAATACTTTGAAATTGTCTGTCTTGTCTATTCTCATTTACTATTTTTGATTGAATTTGTTGTACCTTATTAGTTCTGTCTTTAATTTCTGTTTGAAATTGTAGAGAAGGTTAGTGTTGTATGTCGATCGGGGGTTTCTTTGACTGCTTGTAGTATGGATTCAATTGTATCGGTAAGATTTCTTTAAGATGTTAAATATCTCGTTTTGGAGAGGGTGCTATGAAAATTTTCTACTTGTTTGATGTGCTATGAAATGGTGGCGAGTTTACAATTTGAGTATTGTATTAATTTTGTAGTAGAGACTTAATAGTTTCCGACTTAATAGAAGGTTCGTTGTCACAGACATAGATAAAGATATATGTATATAGTTCTCGTGTTTCGATAGGATAGCTGTTTTAATATCTGTTATGGTTCGAGAAGCGATAGGCTGGACAATAGCGAATGTTTATAATTTTCCGGTTAATAAATATCAATATGTAAGAATTTACCCACAAAGCGCAGGATGGGTGTTTCACCGATCGTACTTTTCAGTTAGACAAATTTTACTATTTGAAACCACTTCCACTTCCAGCTTTGGGAAAAAAAATAGACTTGTAGGATTTGTTTCACATTTTCTTGAGCTGCTCTGTGAGCTCTATTGTGTTCAAAAACGACTATTTCTTTCTGTTCATTTTGGTCGGTTATATCATTCATAACCTTTTTTTGCGTATCGAATCGTAGTTGATGGGAATGTTTCGATTAGCTTGTGTTGTACGAATGCCAGTGTTGGTAAATCGCAATGAATTGCATTTATAAACATATTGTTTACTGCATCGCAAACCAGTTAAATTTACGCCTTTTTGTCTAAGAAATGTGGCCGTTTGCTTTTCACTGAAACGTATAATCGTGCAGTTAGAGGGGTTTGTTTTTCTTCTATTATTATTTAGTTTTGAAAACAGTTGACAGGGGTTTTTTCGATAGTGTAAATACATAATTGAGTGAACTATCAACTGTGAGTTGAGTGAACTATCATTGTGACTGTCAGATTGTGCATCGTCTTCTACAACATGGATGTTGTGTCCCGATAGTTCATCGGCAGCGTAATTTTCCTTTCCAGGTTTATTGAAGATGTTCGCATTATATTCGTCGATAAAAGCTTTCCAACGTTTGATTTTTGCATTTAGATCGATCTGGGACTGCAAACGTTAGGGGTTGATGGTCTTAAAAAATGTTCAAATTTTTTACCCCATATAGGTCATTTTTAAGTGGTTTAATGCCCAAATTATAGCAAGTAATTCTCTTTAATTAGTTGCAAAGTTTGGTTCTCTATCTTTCAATGTCCTTGATATCATGGTTATTTGTTTTCCGTTGTGACTGTACGGATCTCAGACCATAGGACGAAGCATCTGTTGTTAAGTCGAATGCTTTCGAGAAATTTGGATAGAGTGACATTACATTTTCGGACGCAAGAAACTCTTTATTTTCAAAAGCTCTACATTGATTTTCATATTTCTTTGATTGACCAGCGCTTACGTTGCCGTGTTCGCCTTTCAAGATATCGCTAATAGGTTTTGCTATAGATGCAAAATCTTTAATAAAACATCTATAGTAGCTTGCTAGCCCGAAGATGGATCTGACGTTAAATAGGTTTGTTGGTTGTTGGTATTTGCGAATTGCTTCTACTTCTTCGGGGCATGTTTTTATTCCGTCAGTTGAGACTATAAAATCTAAGTATTCAGTGCTTTAAAAATGTGATTTCTCACGTGAAACTCTCATATTGACACTGTACAGTTTATCTCTGACGTGATTCTTCATGTTCTAAGAGAAGATAATCACATCGTCTACTTAGACGTAGCATGACTCCTCTATTTGTTCCACATTGTTCCCTCTTTGTTCCAGCACATCGTCAATGGCTGGAAGAAGCTAGGTGCGCTTTTTAGTCCAAAGGGAAGTTCTGGTAAAGTGGTCACACGCTCAATCTCAAAGTTAGAGTATCAAGCGCATTGACCGCCAATGTATATGCCGTAATATGATCAGCCACTTATATGTGGACTGACCTGCAGCGTGAGATCTGCAGCATAAGCACTACGACGTTCATTGACCGTTCGGTCCCAAGTGCATTTCAATGTAGATGCCTTCTGCATAAATATACATTAACAAATATACAGATATATATGGCATGCTATGTACTCCCGTTCTGCCGCTGCTTTGAGCGACAGAACTCCAAATTTCATTATATACTTTAGGCTAAGTTCATTATCAAATAAAGAAGACCAATTCACTATGAATTTGACAATGAACCTCAAAAGACGTATTCTTTTATTACATGGCGACCGTGACAAGTGTCACGAACATGTTATGAATATAACATGGAAATCAAATCACAGAGAAAAAATTTAATATTTTGAAAACAACCTATCAACCAACCAAGAAAACCAACAGAAGTAGAAAAACTGTAACATCTGATATTTGAACACTGCGTCGTCAAACAACCCACAAACAACAAGTCTCTAAACTATTTAACCGCTAAAACTGGGATATAAAACAACTACAACTGGAGGTGCGGCAGAGTAAACAACAACAATAACCACACCGTCAACATCAACAGCAGCGAAGAAGAAAGAGATACAACAGAAAAAGCACAATGAAAAGTCTGAGTGAGTAGAGTGAGAGTTATAGCGAACCGAGGGGGAGTGCAAAAGAAAATTAAAAAACGGATAGCGCACGTAAAGTGGATGTTGTATTCAAATATACCACCCCCCTGGGCAACCGCCCAAAAGCTGCAAGAAGAACTTGACTTTCTTAAGTCAATTCCTAAGCACGAAAAGCCAAAAACCCCGCTCGCTCAGCAATAAAAATAATAAATACTACAACAATACCTCCGACAGTTAAAGAGATACCGAAGAAGCTGGTCGAGTGTCCCGCAGACTGCCCTAGACCGATGTACAGCCCGTTCTGCCGGTACACATGTAATACACAAAAAATTATATATATATATATATATATATATATATATATATATATATATATATATATATATATATATATATATATATATATATATATATATATATATATATATATATATAACATTTTTAATATAACAAATGAACAATTTTATTAGTAAAAAGACCGAGATAAATGATATAATTTCTTATGAAAAATTGTTATATTACAACATTATTGCTATGCAATAGCAACGTGCAACGGCATTCTGTCAAGCCGGCGCCAGTATTTATGATCAGTCGGACGCGTCGTTCTAAGAATTTCGGCTCACAACATTATTGCTATGCAATAGAAAAATGCAACGGCATTTTGTCAGGCCGGCGCCACTATTTATGATTTGGCTATTTTTGAATGGCTTTATTCTAGATTTTCGTGATCTAAGAAAATCCAGTATGAACTAGTTTTCAATATTCTGTGTGTTGTGGACATTGTCAGTATGAGTATGTCACTATATATATATATATATATTTATATATATATATATATATATATATATATATATATATATATATATATATATATATATATATTCTTTTTATTTCTATATTTTTGATTATTTATTACTTTGGATTATTTAATTGTAACGATTTCATGAACTCTTTTGTTGTATTGGGTTAAATTTTTTTGGACTGTCTTTATTTACTTTCTGATTCTTATTTTTTTCATTGCTTATTATTACGTTATTATTATCCTCTACACTAATTATCTCAAATGGGCCTAAATATATGGATTCTAATTTATGACCAGTTTCGTTTTTTAACAAAACTTGGTCTCCAATTTCTATATTAAAATTATTTATTTTCTCATCTTTGTATTTCTTATTTTTAACCTTATGTTTTTCTAGCATAATACGAGCTCTCTTATACACCTTTTCTAATCTAAACTTTACTTCCTTAGCATAATGATCTATATTATATAGTGGATCTACCGTATTTATGTTATTAAAATCTATGAACTGTTTTAGTAGTCTGCCAAAAACTACCGAGGGTGTCGTATTGAAACAGTAAGTGAAATATTGTATCCAAACATCCCAATCGGTCTTATCTGCAGAGATGTAAGAACGAACGTATTCATTGAATGTTCGATAACTTCGTTCTACTGTACTGTGCTGTAGACTGTATATTATCAATCTTAAGATATTTGCACAAGTCATTTATAATAGAATTCTTATATTCTGTTCCCATGTCCGTTATGAACGTCTTCATTGGACCGTACTTTAGAATAAAAGATTAAAATATGGCTTTTGCGACAGTTGTTGCGCTTTTGTTTGCAACCGGAATAGCTACTAAATACTTTGTCAAATCACATATTAAAGTGACTGCGTATTCATTTCCATTTTCCGAACGTGGTAGTGGGCCAATTGTGTCTACTATCACTCTGTCGAAAGCGTATATTGCATTTTGGACATTTACGTATGATCTCTTTTATATGACGAGTCATATTTTTCCAATAGTAGTGTCTTTTTACTTTGGCCAAAGTTTTTGTTATGCCAGTATGACCTCCTTGTATTGGATCGTTATGGTATGTAGACAGTATAGCTTCTTTTTCTTTTTCATTTTCTATTAGGGTCACCGGCTGGAGTAGCGCTATTCTTGATGTTTTCAATGTTTTATTGCCCATATTTTTAAAGTTCTCAATTGAAATTACTTCAAAGATCTTTTCGCTCGGTGCCATTTTGAGTTGACTGATTTTAAGTATACCGGCTTGCATTTCAAGCCTTTGGAAAAACTGACCTAAGTCGAGAATTCCATTGATGTACGAATCGCTAACTTCAATTATTGCTATAACTTTTTTACCATGTTTCAAAAAACATAATTTATTTGTTATATGCAAGGTCACTACTTTCCGTACTTCATCATTGCAAATGACTTCATGTACGTTGGGCTTAGAAGCATTCTCAAGACTTTGCCTTGGAATAATTCTTGTTTATTTTCTGCGCAGAAATTCTTTTGTCTACTTTGGTGCCTGGTAGTGTCTTTCAGGACTTTTCTATTCATGTCAATTAAGTCGGATATAGTTATCCTTGACAAGGCGTCTGCCACAAAATTATCTTTTCCTCTCAGATACTCTACCGTAAAATCGTACTCTTCTAACTCGAGTCGCATGCGTGTTAATTTTGAACTTGAACTTATAAATAAAAGAAAGCCGTGTTAGTTACACCACTTATAACTCAAGAACGGCAGAACAGATTTGGCTGAAAATTGGTAGGGAGGTAGCTTAGAGCCAGGAGATTGCTATAGGATACTTTTTATCCCGTTCGACAGCGTTGCGCTATTTTTCCTAAAGGTACTTTAATTTCGAAGCTGTCAAATTTTTTTTGTTAAAATCTGTAAGTAATGATTGATATAGATGGCCGTATTCCTCCAAATTTTTTCAATTTCGTCTCATATTCAGTATTACTATTTTATGTGATTTTGTGCGAGTGCATTTTCACTATTACTATTAATAAAAATGCCGCGTCCTAAAAGATCTAATCTTTCCCAGCGGACCCGAAATGCAATTAGGCAACGGTATATCACGAGTCAAATATCTGAAGAAGAACGAGAAATCGCCCGAGAACAGCGCCGCGTTAGTATGGAGCAAAGAAGGGCCTTAATTCGTGCTTCTCAAACACAAGAGCAAAGAGAGGCAGCCCGTGTAACGGCTAGATTAGAAGCGAGAAGTCGCCGAGCTTATCGTACAGACGAACAGAGGAATAATCTTCGAAGTGCAAGAAGAAATGGTTCAAGTATTGATTTGAATCGAGCAGCGTTTCGATACGATTGCACAATGGCGCACAAATGCGCATTGGAAGCACTAGACCGAACATTAAAAGATCTGCGCAATGACTCGAGATGTTTTGGTGGTTCATTGATTTTATTATCTGGCGATTTCCGACAAACACTACCAGTAATTCCAAAATCTACTGCTGCTTGACGAAATAAACGCTTGCCTCAAAGCATCAAATCTGTGGCAATATGTAAACAAACTTCAACTGTCTGTAAATATGAGAGTTGCATTATCGAACGATCTATCTGCTGATGATTTCTCGAAACAATTGCTGAATATCGGTAATGGCCGTGTTCCTGTTGACGAATCGAGCGGTTTGATTTCATTTCCTCCAAATTTTTGCAATTTCGTCTCATCAAAAGACGAGCTTATCAACAAAGTATTTCCGGATATCATTGCAAACCACAGAAATACTAAATGCTTAAGTGAGCGAGCAATTTTGGCGGCTAAAAATAAAGATGTAGACGACTTCAATTTAATTCAAAATCAAATCGTAGGTACTCTGTATTCATTCAAAACTATCGACTGTGCAACAAACGAAGAAGAAGCCACTAATTATCCAACTGAATTTTTGAAATCCTTGGATGTGCCTGGTTTACCACTGCACAATTTACAACTGAAGGTTTGCTCGGTAGTTATTATGCTTAGAAATGTAAATCAACCAAAATGATAAGAGAACTGATGAGCAATGTGATTCACGCGTCGATACTCAAAGGAAAATTTAGAGATGAGGAAGTTCTTATTGCAAGGATTACTATGATCCCAACAGATATGCCCTTTGAGTTTAAACGAATTCAATTCCCGATTCGTCTTGCCTTCGCCATGACGATCAATAAATCACAGGGCCAATCCTTGACTATTTGTGGCTTCAATCTAGAAAATGCGTGGTTTTCTCATGGTCAATTGTACGTGGCATGCTCACGTGTCGGCAAACCATCCGCATTATTTGTTCTTGCATCTGACAAAAAACGAAGAATGTCGTTTACCACAAGGTGCTTGAATGAAAATCCGATTAATAAATTAATCAGAGTGTATCCCAACCTAAACAACATAGTTTTCAACGATTTTTTTCTGACATGTGTTTGGAAAACTTAATTATTTCTTTTTATACCC
>JAWNPF010000021.1:0-97617 GCA_035045185.1 Drosophila meridiana
AAGAAAACTCTAGTCGGAGGTGCCCGACTAGGAGATACCCTGAGCCCCGTCCCATTTGCATTGTTTAATACGCTATGTAGCTTGCATATAACATTACATTTTGCAAAATTAAATTATAATTTTGAAATTTTATTCAACTAGAATGTATGTAAATCAAAAATAAATTAATAATTAAATAAATAAACAAAAAAATGAAAAGAAAGCAAACATCACCGCACCTGGGCTCGAACCTGCATCTATTTACTACATGTGTAACGTTAAAGCGCGTCATCTCAACTAGCACGACCACCTTATGTTTATAGATTTAAAAAAAAACATAAAAAAAGTTATGCTGTTGTCACTGAGTTTCGAACCCGCGACCTTTCGTTTACGCGCTTTGTGTCTATCCACTACGCTACACCAGTATTCCGTTGCTCGTTGGCAAAACGCAAAGTAGTACTACAATGCGATATGTTACAAATACAAAACTAAAGAAGCAGATCAATCGCAGTTGTAATTCTTAGAATATGCTGAAATGCGCGCATATGAACGTATGAGTATGTGTACATACAAAAACGGTGGTCTGTTTCAATGTATGCGTGTAAAGGGCTGATATATAACAAATACAAAACTACAGAAGCGGTTGAAAATGCAAACAGAATTTGGTTGAAGAATATGCTAGAACGAATGGCCTTGAATGTATTTGTGCCCATGCATAGTAGACGCGCTTGCACGTTTCAATGTATGTGTATGTGTAAATGTTTTTTGCGCGTCGCTGCTTGCCAAGTGCGTGTGAATATTGGCCAAACGTTTTGTTTAATAAATCGGGACTGACTTAACGGATTTTGATGAAACTGTCAGCATATGATTCTATTGTATTTTTTACATTTTATAAAAATGCTAATTTATTCACATGGTTATATTTGCAACAGACTCTCAATGGGTGTTTGAAGGCTGAGGGGGGGGGGGGGTAATTAGTAAAAAGAGCCGATATCCAAAAAATAAAAAATAGAAATTGCATAAAATTCACGTGAATCTATATGCAAAATTTGAGGGGTCTAGCTCTAAAGGTGTGGCAGATAGATAGAATTTTATAACCTGTTTTCGATAAGGTTTAAAATCGATAACAAAACAACAAAAATAGATATCGTTTTTTGGTAACAAACTTGACCTGCGCGTGCTATCCACGGACCCAACAAAAAAGAATTCAAGTCTCTAGGTCAACTACGTTCTGAGATCGACGCGTTCAAACATACGGACAGACGGACAGACGGACGGACAGACAGACGGACAGGGCTAAATCGACTCAGCTCGTCGCCCTGATCAAGAATATATATACTTTGTGGGGTCTGACACGCCTCCTTCTGCCTGTTACATACATTTAACAAAACCATTATACCCTGATTTCCCATTTTCAATGGGCTCAGGGTATAATTAGACGCAGTGAAAGAATTAAAGATAAACCCAAATTGTCATATCGATTTTTAGAAAAATGTCTTATGAATGCTCAAATATGTTTGAATGATGTTCCGAATACTTATGACGAAATTAAATTTCGTGAAGGCAAAGTTCAATGGGAAAAAGCCGTTGAAGATGAACTTAACTCTCATTTTCAAAACAATACTTGCTGTTTAGTGCAAAGGTTTGACGGGAAAAACATAGTTGACTGCAAACGGGTGTTTAGTATAAAACAAGATGAGTTTGGCAATTTAAAAGGTTATAAAGCAAGACTTGTAGCAAGAGGTTTTACTCAGGAATATATGACAGATTATGACGAGATATTTGCACCAGTTGCACGAATTTCAAGTTTTAGATTTCTTTTAGCACTCTCAAATCAATATAACCTACAAATTCATCACATGGATGTAAAAACTGCTTGTTTAAACGGAACTCTAAAAGATGAAATTTACATGACGATTCCAAAAGGCTTAGTCCATGGAGATGAGGATAAAGTATGTAAACTCAATAAAGCAATTTATGGCCTTAAGCAAGCTGCAAAATGTTGGTTTGAAGTTTTTGAATTGGTATTAAAGGAGGCTGGTTTTTAAAATTTAGGAGCTGAGTATTGTATATATATTTTAGATAAAGGAGATATTTCTAAAAATATTTATATTCTCCTATATGTCGATGATGTAGTAATTGCTGCAAATGAATCTTGTACAATGTCTAAATTTAAATCTTACCTACAAAATAAATTTCAAATGACTGACTTACAGGAAATTCTTTTCTTTCTTGGTATAAAAATTGACAGGAAGAACGATCAGTTATGTCTCAGTCAGTCAGCATATATTAGCAATGTTTTAAGAAAATTTAACATGGAAGATTGTCATGCAGTTAGTACACCTCTCCCAAGCAAACTAAACTATAAGGCATTACAATCAGAAGAATCATATGATGCACCTTGTAGAAACTTGATTGGTTGTTTAATGTACGTTATGTTATGCACACGTCCCGACTTGAGTACATCGATAAGCATTTTAAGTCGATATACAAATAACAACAATAAGGAACTCTGGCAATGTCTTAAACGTGTCTTAAGGTACCTGAAAGGTATTATTTGAAATTGACATTTCATAAAAATATAAATATTAATAGTATTCTGATGGGATATGTTGATTCTGATTGGGCTGGAAACGAGACTGACAGAAAAAGCACTACTGGATTCGTATTTAAAATGTTTGAAAATTGTTTAATTTCATGGAGTACCATGAAACAAAATTCCGTTGCTGCTTCGTCAACTGAAGCGGAATACATGGCTCTATTTGAAGGTGTCGGAGAAGCATTATGGCTTAAGTCATTAATAAATGAAGTTAAACTAGAATTAAATGGTCCAATAGATATATTTGAAGACAACCAAGGTTGCATTATTATTGCTAATAATCCTACTTGCCACAAGAGAACAAAGCACATAGATATTAAATATCATTTTACTAGAGAACAAATTCAGAAGAAACTAATTTGTATTAAGTATATTCCAACAGATTCTCAATTGGCCGATATAATGACGAATTAAATTGCAGCACAATTCATCACCTTGAGAAACCAACTCATAACAAGCCTAATTAAACTAAAAGAAGGACAATTTTATTTCTTCTTACAATTTAAACTTAATCTAAAATTTTTGAAACTGAAAAAAAAAATGAATTATGATATTAATTTTATATTACCATTTAATCTTAATCTAAAAATTTTTGAAACTGAAAAAAAAAACAAGTAAGAACGTTGCCTTGGTGCGAGTCCTAAGGCGTGATACTCGTTTCCCACAGGGGCATCTGGTATTTTAAATTCAATAATTTATCTCAAATTTTTCATTTATGTAGATTCATGTGAATTTTATGCAATTTCAATTTTTGCAAATATAACTATGTGAATGAATTAGCATTTTTATAAAATGTAAAAAATTCAATAGAATCATATGCTGAAAGTTTCATCAAGTTCCGTTAAGTCAGTCGCAATCTATTAAACAAAACGTTTGGCCAATTATGACACGTACGCGTTAAGCAGCGACAGCAAAATATATTTACATTTACACATATGTACATACATTGAAACGTGCAAGCGTGTTTGCTTATGCATGGTCACAAATAAATTCAGCGCCATTCATTCTAGCATATTCTTCAACCAAAATTGTTATTGAGTTGTGCTTGCATTTTCAGCCGCTTCTTTAGTTTTGTATTTGTCAAATATCGCCCTTTATACGCATACATTCACACCGACCACCGACCACCGTTTTTGTATGTACACATATAAAAACATACGTTCATATGCGCGCATTTCAGCATTTTCTAAAAATCACAATTGCGATTGATTTATTATACTCGTTTCCCAAAGGGAAAAAGAGTATATTGGTTTTGTGAAATGTCCGTCTGTCCGTCTGTCCGTATGAATGCAATATTTTTCTACGCTATTGAAGCTAGAGACTTGAAATTTGGAACATATACTCGTGTATACCCTCGAATTATAAAGTGTCAAGATTTTCCGGATACGCCCACTAGGGGCGTGGCAAATCGGAAAATGGTTGCGCCCATAGTTAAGAAATCATATTAGTTGAAGAGCTAGAGAGTTGAAATTTGGAATGTATACTTGCGTTGACCACCCAAGCTCAAAAAGATATGGCGGATATATCTACGCCCATTGGGGGCGTGGCAAATCGGGAAAACTGTAACTTCTACAGTTTTAAAGCTAGAATGCTGAAATTTGGCACGTAAATTAACGCTACGATTCTATAAAGATTCATAAAAAGATTTGGTGTCTATGCCCACTGGGGCGTGGCAAATCGGATCTGAATATATAGTGATTTTACAAGATCAGCTATATTTTGAGCACAATTGATGCTAGAGACTTGAAATTTGATATATATACTCGGATAAGCAACCCAAGATCAAAAAGATATGGCGGACATACCTACGCCTTCGGGCGTGGCAAATCGCAAAAAGCTTATAGCTCCTACAGTTTTAGAGCTAGACGATTCAAAATTGGATGTTTGTGTTACTGGGGGCCTCCTCTATTGATTCCCCAAAAATAAATCTTACGCGCCTTTGGGGGCGTGGTATATCGAAAAAATACCCTGTAACTTTCACATTTTTGGAGTGTAAGCATCCAAACTTTGCAGTTACGTTACCCTAGACTCCTTCTAGGAACTTGCCAAATATGATATGTCTACGCCTACTGGGGGCGTGGCAAATTGGCAACAAAATTTGTAACGCCCAGCTGCAAAATTCATATGCCTGTGCCACCTATATAAATAAGCTTAATAAGAATTGCTAAGACGACAAACGGCATTTCTGAGAAATATATGTAATTCGATTTAATGTTGAAGTTCTGCAAATAATTTATCTGCTAAAATTATCATTTTTCGTATAGCCTAGGTCAGTTATGTTATTTTCCTTTTGTGTGTGTGACCCTGACAAAAAATGTAAACATCAAATACCGATATTTGTGTAATCGACTTAGTCCGAACAAAATTATTAACTCACAAAAAAATTGACGATAGGTCCCATCAGGTATGCATGTATGTAGGCACGAACAGCTGCGCAACTATTTTCATGCCGTCGCCGCCTCGTCTCGAACGCGGACCCTTTTGCTTACACGCTACTTCACTACAAGGGCGACTTTTGACAAATACAAAACTATAGAAGCTGCTGTTAATGCAAACACAATATAAACATAAATCAATCGCAATTGTGATTCTTAGAAAAAGCTGAAATGCGCGCATATGAACGTATGTATTTATATGTGTACATACAAAAACGGTGTTCGGTTGAATGCATGCGTATAAACGGCGATATTTGACAAATACAAAACTAAAGAAGCGGCTGAAAATGCAAACACAACTCAATAACAATTTTGGTTGAAGAATATGCTAGAATGAATGGCGCTGAATTTATTTGTGACCATGCATAAGTAAACGCGCTTGCACGTTTCAATGTATGTACATATGTGTAAATGTAAATATATTTTGCTGTCGCTGCTTAACGCGTGCGTGTCATAATTGGCCAAACGTTTTGTTTAATAGATTGCGACTGACTTAACGGAACTTGATGAAACATATGATTCTATTGCATTTTTTACATTTTATAAAAATGCTAATTCATTCACATAGTTATATTTGCAAAAATTGAAATTGCAGAAAATTCACGTGAATCTACATAAGTGCAAAATTTGAGATAAATTATTAAATTTAAAATACCAGATGCCCATGTGGGAAACGAGTATGACGCTGTAGGTCTCGCCCTAAAGCAACGTTCTTACTTGTTTTTATATTATGTTTGCATTAACAGCAGCTTCTATAGTTTTGTATTTGTCAAAAGTCGCCCTTGTACTGAAGTAGTTTCGGATTTGCCAACAGGCAATGCAAAACTGATGTGGCGCAGCAGGTAGATGAAAAGCGTGTAAGCAAAAGGGTCCGCGTTCGAGACGCGGCGGCGACGGCATGAAAATAGTTGCGCAGCTGTTCGTGCCTACATGCATACATACCTTATGGGACCTATCGTCAATTTTTTTGTGTGTAAATAATTTTGTTCGGACTAAGTCGATTACACAAATATCGGTGTTTGATATTTACATTTTTTGTCAGGGTCACACACACAAAAAGAAAATAGCATAACTGACCTAGGCTATACGAAAAATGATAATTTTAGCAGATAAATTATGTGCAGAACTTCAACATTAAATCGAATTACATATATTTCTCAGAAATGCCGTTTGTCGTCTTAGCAATTCTTATTAAGCTTATTTATATAGGTGGCACAGGCATATGAATTTTGCAGCTGGGCGTTACAAATTTTGTTGCCAATTTGCCACGCCCCCAGTAGGCGTAGACATATCATATTTGGCAAGTTCCTAGAAGGAGTCTAGGGTAACGTAACTGCAAAGTTTGGATGCTTACACTCCAAAAATGTGAAAGTTACAGGGTATTTTTTCGATATACCACGCCCCCGAAAGGGCGTAAGATTTATTTTTGGGGAATCAATAGAGGGGGCCCCCAGTAACAAAAACATCCAATTTGGAATCGTCTAGCTCTAAAACTGTAGGAGCTATAAGCTTTTTACGATTTGCCACGCCCCCTGAAGGCGTAGGTATGTCCGCCATATCTTTTTGATCTTGGCTTGCTTATCCGAGTATATATATCAAATTTCAAGTCTCTAGCATCAATAGTGCTCAAAATATAGCTGAATTTGTAAAATCACTCTATATTCAGATCCGATTTACCACGCCCCCAGTGGGCGTGGACATAAACTTTTTTTATCGAAGCGTTAAGATACGTGCCAAATTTCAGCATTCTAGATTAAAAACTGTAGAAGTTACAGTTTTCCCGATTTGCCACGCCCCCAATGGGCGTAGATATATCCGCCATATATTTTTGAACTTGGGTGGACAACGCAAGTATAGATTCCAAATTTCAACTCTCTAGCTCTTCAACTAATATGATTTCTATGATTTCTATTAACTATGGGCGCAACCATTTTCCGATTTGCCACGCCCCTAGTGGGCGTATCCGGAAAATCTTGACACTTTATAATTCGAGGGTATACACGAGTATATGTTCCAAATTTCAAGTCTCTAGCTTCAATAGCGTAGAAAAATATTGCATTCATACGGACAGACGGACAGACGGACATTTCACAAAACCAATATACTCTTTTCCCTTTGGGAAACGAGTATAAAAATGAATTATGATATTAATTTCATATTACCATTTAAACTTAATCTAAAACTTTTTTAAACTGAAAATTGAATTATGATCATAATTTCATATTACTTACTTATTCTAAAATGCTTATGAAAGTGAAAAGCTGAATTATTATATTAATTTCTTTGTTTTTTTGTTAATTGAAAATGAATTATGTTAACTATTTATTTTAATTGATCTGGATTAAGTTTTACTGGGTTTCCTTAATCCAATGAGCGAATGCTGCATCAAATTGTTATCCCCAGAAATAAAAAAAAAATAATATATATATAAACAAGTAAGAAAACTCTAGTCGGAGGTGCCCGACTAAGAGATACCCTGAGCCCCGTCCGATTTGCATTGTTTAATACGCTATATAGCTTGCATATAACATTAAATTTTGCAAAATTAAATTATAATTTTGAAATTTTATTCAACTAGAATGTATGTAAATAAAAAATAAATTAATAATTAAATAAATAAACAAAAAAATGAAAAGAAAGCAAACATCACCGCACCTGGACTCGAACCTGCATCTATTTACTAAATATGTGTCGTTAAAGCGCGTCATCTCAACTAGCATGTTTATAGATTAAAAAAAAAAAAATTAAAAAAGTTATGCTGTTGTCACTGAGTTTCGAACCCGGGACCTTTCGTTTACGCGCTTTCTGTCTATCCACTGCGCCACACCAGTACTGCGTTGCTTGTTGGCAAAACGCAAAGTAGTACTACAATGCGATATGTTACAAATACAAAACTAAAGAAGCAGATCAATCGCAATTGTAATTCTTAGAATATGCTGAAATGCGCGCATATGAATGTATGAGTATGTGTACATACAAAAACGGTTCAATGTATGCGTGTAAAGGGCGATATATAACAAATACAAAACTACAGAAGCAGGTGAAAATGCAAACTGAATTTGGTTGAAGAATATGCTAGAACGACTGGCCTTGAATGTATTTCTGCACATGCATAGTAGACGCGCTTGCACGTTTCAATGTATGTGTATGTGTAAATGTTTTTTGCTGCGCGTCGCTGCTTCCCACATGCGTGTGATTATTGGCCAAACGTTTTGTTTAATAAATCGGGACTGAGTTAACGGAATTTGATGAAACTTTCGGCATATGATTCAATTGAATTTTTTACATTTTATAAAAATGCTAATTTATTCACATAGTTATATTTGCAACCGACTCTCCATGAGTGGAGAAGGGTTGGGGGTGGGGGGGGGGGGGGGTAGGGGGGAATTAGTAAAAAGAGCCTGTATTCAAAAAATAAAAAAAAAAGAAATTGCATAAAATTCATATTAATCTATATACAAAATTTGAGGGGTCTAGCTCTAAAGGTGTGGCAGATAGATAGAATTTTATAACCTGTTTTCGATAAGGTTTAAAATCGATAACATTACAACAAAAATAGATATCGTTTTTTGGTAACAAACTTGACCTGCGCGTGCTATCTACGGACCCAACAAAAAAAATTCAAGTCTCTAGCTTGTCTGGATGCTTCAATCGACGCGTTCAAACATACGGACGGACGGACAGACGGACGGACAGACAGACGGACAGGGCTAAATCGACTCAGCTCGTCGCCCTGATCAAGAATATATATACTTTGTGGGGTCTGACATGTTTTTGGCTGCGCGACGCTGCTTGCCACGTGCGTGTGATTATTGGCCAAGCGTTTTGTTTAATAAATCGGGACTGACTTAACGGAATTTGATGAAACTTTCAGCATATGATTCTATTGAATTTTTTACATTTTATAAAAATGCTAATTTATTCACATGTTTATAACTGCAACAGACTCTCAATGGGTGTTTATTGGCAGGGGGGGGGGGGGTTAATTAGTAAAAAGAGCCGGTATCCAAAAAATAAAAAATAGAAAATTCATAAAATTCACATGAATATATATGCAAATTTGAGGGGTCTAGCTCTAAAGGTGTGGGAGATATAATTTTATAACCTGTTTTCGATAAGGTTTAAAATCGATAACAAAACAACCAAAATATATATCGTTTTTTGGTAACAAACTTGACCTGCGCCTGCTATCCACGGACCCAACAAAAAAAATTCAAGTCTCTAGCTTGCCTAGATGCTTCAATCGACGCGTTCAAACATACGGACAGACGGACGGACGGACGGACGGACAGACAGACAGAAGGACAGGGCTAAATCGACTCAGCTCGTCGCTCTGATCAAGAATATATATACTTTGTGGGGTCTGACACGCCTCGTTCTGCCTGTTACATACATTTAACAAAACCATTATACCCTGATTTCCCATTTTCAATGGGCTCAGGGTATAAAAAGAAGAAAAACAAACATCATCGCACCTGGACTCGAACCTGCATCTATTTACTATATATGTAACGTTAAAGCGCGTCATCTCAACTAGCACGACCACTTCAGATTTTATAGATTTAAAAAAAAAAAATTAAAAAACTTACGGTGTTGTCACTGAGTTTCGAACGCGGGACCTTTCGTTTACGCGCTTCGCGTCTACCCACTACGCCACACCAGTACTGCGTTGCTTGTTGGCAAAATGCAAAGTAGTACTACAAGGGCGATATGTGACAAATACAAAACTAAAGAAGCTAAAGAAGCAGATCAATCGCAATTGTGATTCTTAGAATATACTGAAATACGCGCATATGAACGTATGAGTATGTGTACATACAAAAACGGTGGTCTGTTTGAACGTATGCGTGCAAAGGGCGATATATGACAAATACAAAACTACAGAAGCGGCTGAAAATGCTCAGAAGCGGCTGTGCACATGCATAAGCAGACGCGCTTGCACGTTTCAATGTATGTGTATGTGTAAATGTTTTTTGCTGCGCGTCGCTGCTTGCCACGTGCGTGTGATAATTGGCCAAACGTTTTGTTTAATAAATCGGGACTGACTTAACGGAATTTGATGAAACTTTCGGCATATGATTCAATTGAATTTTTTACATTTTATAAAAATGCTAATTTATTCACATAGTTATATTTGCAACCGACTCTCCATGAGTGGAGAAGGGTTGGGGGTTGGGGGGGGGGGGGGGAGGGGGAATTAGTAAAAAGAGCCTGTATTCAAAAAATAAAAAAAAAAAGAAATTTGCATAAAATTCATATTAATCTATATACAAAATTTGAGGGGTCTAGCTCTAAAGGTGTGGGAGATATAATTTTATAACCTGTTTTCGATAAGGTTTAAAATCGATAACAAAACAACAAAAATAGATATCGTTTTTTGGTAACAAAGTTGACCTGCGCGTGCTATCTACGGACCCAACAAAAAAAATTCAAGTCTCTAGGTCAACTACGTTCTGAGATCGACGCGTTCAAACATACGGACAGACGGACGGACGGACGGACGGACGGACAGACAGACAGACGGACAGGGCTAAATTGACTCAGCTCGTCGCCCTGATCAAGAATATACATACTTTGTGGGGTCTGACACGCCTCCTTCTGCCTGCTATATACATTTAACAAAACCATTATACCCTGATTTCCCATTTTCAATGGGCTCAGGGTATAAAAAAAAGTAAGTGTGCTCTAGTCGTGACTGATCGACTAGGGGATGCCTGAGCCCTGTGAAGGGCCAAATATCAAATCATTCAACGTTTTTTTTTATGCATACATACAAACAACACATACACACGTACATATGCACGCACGAATAAGTGCGCGCTCTGCCAACAGCGCAGTTGACGCAGCGACTGCGCTTGGGCTGCAATGTGGGCATTACTATGGAAACTTAATTGTTTAATAACTTTTCTTAGCGATGGACTAAGTGCATCAAATTTTCACAACTTATTTATTACATTCATATGTGTGTATGTGCCAAAGCAAAGTCTCTAGTATTTGATTTGCGCTTTTTACAAATAGGGGGCTATTGAAGGCGAATGGGGCGTGGCATCCAAAATCTAAAGATAACATCCTTTCCGTATTCATTACACGCAACTACATAGCAAATTTGAAGTCTCTAGCTCAAACGATGTACAAACCACGCCTTAAAAACACATGAAAATGATCGATAAATGCTCATAAAATCGAAATGGAATGAGTTATTAGAAAAATTTTATAAACTTGTGCAGCGTATGGTATTATCGAGTATTCATGTAAAATTTCAAGTCTCTCCAAGTCTCTTACAAATATCTCAGCGTTCACACGGACGGACGGACGGACGGACGGACGGACAGACGGACAGGGCTATATCGACTCGTCTTGTCGCGCTGATCAAGAATATATATACTTTATGGGGTGTGGCACTCCTCCGTCTGCCTGTTACATACATTTTCACAAAACCATTATACCCTGATTTCCCATTTTCAATGGGCTCAAGGTATAAAAAAGGGAATCGCACTAGCTCGTCAGTGAATATATTCATATTTTTAAAATTTGTTAATGTAACTTTTGAAGTGGTAAACGCAAAAGTCACATGTACACGTATATATTTAAGTTCGATATTGAAAACGGGACTTTACCGAAAATGCTCTCTTTTCTATTTTATCGGTTGTGTGAGCATCAGTATACGTTTGAGTTTTTAGTTCAGTTCTGACTGCGAGTGCGTGTGGTTCCTCAAAATAAATTGATTGTGAAACCTAAATTCAAAGTGTCTTATTATTTTGCATTTGTGTTGAGTATATATATATAACAATCGAGACTATATTTTTCCATAGAAACACAATTTCCAATAAAAATAATACAAATGTAAGTGACTATGAGATAGTCAAAGAAACTAGTGAAGAAAGACAAAATACTGTCATGAAAAAACTAACTCAGAACTTTCCGCCATTATTTCAGCCCATTTTAACAAACCTCTGCACCAAATATACAGACATATTTGGACTAGAAACCGAATCAATAACTACAAACAATTTTTATAAACAAGAACTAAGATTGAAAGACAAAGAACCAGTGTATATTAAAAACTACAGAATACCGCATAATCATAAAGACGAAGTAAACAGACAAGTCGATAAACTCATTGTTGATAAAATAGTAGAACCTTCAGTTTCAGAATATAACAGTCCAATATTACTAGTACCTAAGATAGGTCTACCAGGTTACCATACAAAAAGTTGGCGATTAGTAATAGACTATCGTCAAATTAATAAAAAACTGTTATCCGATAAATTCCCACTTCAAAGAATCGATGATATTCTTGACCAGCTAGGAAGAGCGAAATATTTTTCATGCCTAGACTTAATGTCTGGATTTCATCAAATAGAGTTAAAAGAACAGTCTAGAAATTTAACGTCCTTTTCGACCAGCAATGGTTCATATCGTTTTACACGATTACCTTACGGTTTAAAAATAGCTCCAAATTCTTTTCAAAGAATGATGACAATAGCTTTTTCTGGATTAAATCCTTCACAAGCTATCTTGTATATGGATGACTTAATTGTCATCGGTTGCTCGGAAAAACACATGATCAAAAACTTAACAAATGTTTTTGACTTGTGCAGGAAACACAACCTTAAACTACATCCAGAAAAATGCTCTTTCTTCATGCACGAAGTGACATTCCTAGGTCATAAGTGTACTGATAATGGTATTTTACCAGATGACAAAAAGTATGATGTCATTGAAAAATACCCAGTCCCCACGGACGCAGATAGTGCTAGAAGATTCGTTGCATTTTGCAATTACTATAGACGTTTTATTAAAAATTTCACTGACTATTCACGACACATAACTAGATTATGTAAAAAGAATGTCAATTTTCAATGGTCCGATAAAGAATTTTGCATAATTACAGATGCAAGTAAATACGCTTGTGGAGCTGTACTAACACAAAATTATGGTGATAAACAACCCCCAGTTGCATACGCTTCACGCTCATTCACTAAAGGTGAAAGCAACAAATCAACAACAGAACAAGAATTAGCAGCAATCCACTGGGCAATTGTACATTTTAGACCATATATTTATGGCAAACACTTTACTGTAAAAACAGATCATAGACCGTTAACATACTTGTTCTCAATGACAAACCCCAGCTCAAAACTGACAAGAATGAGATTAGAATTAGAAGAATATGACTTTACTGTTGAGTATCTGAAAGGAAAAGACAATTTGACGATCTGTACACCAATGGAACCCTTGAAAAGCAAGCCGGTATACTTGGGATCAGTCAACTCAAAGTGGCACCGTGCGAAAAGATCTTTGAATTAATTTCAATAGAATCCTTCAAAAATATGGGCAACAAAATATTGAAAACATTAAGAGTAGCGCTACTCAAGCCGGTGACTGTAATAAATAAAAAAGATCAAGAAGCGATACTATTTACGTACCATGACGATCCAATTCAAGGAGGTCATACAGGCATTACAAAAACTTTGGCCAAAGTAAAAAGATATTATTATTGGAAAAATATGACACGTCATATTAAAGAGTACATAAATAAATGTCCAAAATGCCTGATGTCAAAAACGACAAAACATACAAGATCACCAATGGCTATAACTAAAACACCACAATATGCTTTCGACAGAGTGATGTAGACACGATTGGTCCACTACCACGCTCGGAACACGGCAATGAATACGCTGTTACGCTAATGTGCGATTTAATATTTAGTAGCCACTCCAATTCCGAACAAAAGTGCAACAAGCTATATTTGAAAACTTTATTCTGAAGTACGGTCCAATGATAAAAGAACTAGAATTATGTTAGAAAAAGCCAAGGCTTATAGAAAATTAGAATATTTAAGAATTTGAGTTTAAATGTAGGCGATAAAGTACTTATAAGAAAAAATAAATTAGACCCAGCATATGTAGGACCAAACATAGTAGAGAAAATAGAAGATAATAATAATGTTTATATTAGGGATAGTAATAATAAAAAACAGAAAGTACATAAGGATAGGCTAAAAAATACAATAATTAAAAGATTTCATGAAATCGGTCTGATCAACCAAATAAAATAAAATAACAAGTAAGAAAACTCTAGTCGGAGGTGCCCGACTAGGAGATATCCTGAGCCCCGTCCGATTTGCATTTTAAAAAACGCTTTATAGCTTGCATATAATATTAAATTTTCCAAAATTAAATTATAATTTTGAAATTTTATTCAACTAAAATGTATGTAAATCAAAAATAAATAAATAATTAAATAGATAAACAAATTATCAAAAAAAAAAGAAGATAAACAAACATCACCGCACCTGGACTCGAACCTGCATCTATTTATATGTAACGTTAAAGCGCATCATCTCAACTAGCACGACCACCTCAGGTTTATAGATTTAAAAAAAAAATTAAAAAGATTACGCTGTCGTCACCGAGTTTCGAACTCGGGACCTTTCGTTTACGCGCTTTGCATCTACCCACTACGCCACACCAGTATTACGTTGCTTGTTGGCAAAACTCAAAGTAGTACTACAAGGGCGATATGTGACAAATACAAAACTAAAGAAGCTAAAGAAGCAGATCAATCGCAATTGTGATTCTTAGAATATGCTGAAATCCACGCATATGAATGTATGTGTATGTGTATAAACAAAAACGGTGGTCTGTTTTAATGTATGCGTGTAAAGGGCGATATAGAACAAATACAAAACTACAGAAGCGGCTGAAAATGCCTGTTACATACATATAACAAAACCATTATACCCTGATTTCCCATTTTCAATGGCCTCAGGGTATAAAAAGAAGAAAAATAAACATCACCGCACCTGTACTCGAACCTGCATCTATTTACTACATATGTAACGTTAAAGCTCATCAGCTCAACTAGCACAACCACCTCATATTTATAAATTTAAAAAATAACAAGTAAGAACGTTGCCTTAGGGCGAGACCTAAGGCGTGATACTCGTTTCCCACAGGGGCATCTGATATTTTAAATTCAATAATTTATCTCAAATTTTGCATTTATGTAGATTCATGTGAATTTTATGCATTTTCAATTTTTGCAAATATAACTATGTGAATGAATTAGCATTTTTATAAAATGTAAAAAATTCAATAGAATCATATGCTGAAAGTTTCATCAAGTTCCGTTAAGTCAGTCGCAATCTATTAAACAAAACGTTTGGCCAATTATGACACGTACGCGTTAAGCAGCGACAGCAAAATATATTTACATTTACACATATGTACATACATTGAAACGTGCAAGCGCGTTTGCTTATGCATGGTCACAAATAAATTCAGCGCCATTCATTCTAGCATATTCTTCAACCAAAATTGTTATTGAGTTGTGCTTGCATTTTCAGCCGCTTCTTTAGTTTTGTATTTGTCAAATATCGCCCTTTATACGCATACATTCAACCGACCACCGTTTTTGTATGTACACATATAAAAACATACGTTCATATGCGCGCATTTCAGCATTTTCTAAGAATCACAATTGCGATTGATTTATTTTTATATTATGTTTGCATTAACAGCAGCTTCTATAGTTTTGTATTTGTCAAAAGTCGCCCTTGTACTGAAGTAGTTTCGGATTTGCCAACAGGCAATGCAAAACTGATGTGGCGCAGCAGGTAGATGAAAAGCGTGTAAGCAAAAGGGTCCGCGTTCGAGACGCGGCGGCGACGGCATGAAAATAGTTGCGCAGCTGTTCGTGCCTACATGCATACATACCTTATGGGACCTATCGTCAATTTTTTTGTGTGTAAATAATTTTGTTCGGACTAAGTCGATTACACAAATATCGGTGTTTGATATTTACATTTTTTGTCAGGGTCACACACACAAAAAGAAAATAACATAACTGACCTAGGCTATACGAAAAATGATAATTTTAGCAGATAAATTATGTGCAGAACTTCAACATTAAATCGAATTACATATATTTCTCAGAAATGCCGTTTGTCGTCTTAGCAATTCTTATTAAGCTTATTTATATAGGTGGCACAGGCATATGAATTTTGCAGCTGGGCGTTACAAATTTTGTTGCCAATTTGCCACGCCCCCAGTAGGCGTAGACATCTCATATTTGGCAAGTTCCTAGAAGGAGTCTAGGGTAACGTAACTGCAAAGTTTGGATGCTTACACTCCAAAAATGTGAAAGTTACAGGGTATTTTTTCGATATACCACGCCCCCAAAGGCGCGTAAGATTTATTTTTGGGGAATCAATAGAGGAGGCCCCCAGTAACACAAACATCCAATTTTGAATCGTCTAGCTCTAAAACTGTAGGAGCTATAAGCTTTTTGCGATTTGCCACGCCCGAAGGCGTAGGTATGTCCGCCATATCTTTTTGATCTTGGGTTGCTTATCCGAGTATATATATCAAATTTCAAGTCTCTAGCATCAATAGTGCTCAAAATATAGCTGAATTTGTAAAATTACTTTATATTCAGATCCGAATTGCCACGCCCCCAGTGGGCGTAGACATAAAATATTTTTATGAATCTTTATAGAATCGTAGCGTTAAGTTACGTGTCAAATTTCAGCATTCTAGATTAAAAACTGTAGAAGTTACAGTTTTCCCAATTTGCCACGATAGAATTCGAAGAGAACATAATTCCAGAAGATTCTGGTTATCTCAAAAACATTCGAAAGTGCTATCTGCGCAACAAACTGAACAATCAGTAAGTTAAGTGAATACAAATTAAGTGAACATAGCTTAAACAAAATAAAAAATTATTTAAACAATCAACAAATTAAGTGAATACAAATTAAGTGAATATATTTAAACAAAAAGAAATTTACAAAAATAAAAAAAAATATATATATATAAAATAAAAAAAAATATATTCTTTAAATTGTAACAAATCAAATAATCAAAATGGAAGGAGACGCAACAGCACCCCTTTCCGACGCCAACATGACACAAGTGATCAACCAGCTTAAAAATATTGAGAAGTTCACTGGAGATAAAAACAGTCTGTACACGTTCGTTAGCCGGATCGACTACATATTGGCACTCTACACCACCAATGATGCGAGGCAGAGGTCAAAACTCTTTGGACTTGAGGAAAGCTGCATCAGCAGTGAAGTTATGCTATCTCTTGGCATAAATAATTTGACAACATGGACGGATCTTCGGAAACAACTAATTTTGAACTACAAGACGCAAACCCAGAACCACGTTTTATTGGAGGAATTCAGGAACACCCCATTCAAAGGCAATGTGAAAGCTTTTCTGGAAGAAGCAGAACACCGTAGGCAGACATTGACGAGTAAGTTAGAATTAGAAAATAATTTAGACGAAAAAACATTGTATGCACGGTTAATTAAAACTAGTATTGAAAACTTAATCCAAAAACTACCCACACACATTTGCATTCGAATAATAAATTGCGAAATTCCCGATTTAAGATCTTTAATAAACATATTAATTCCAAATCAAAACAAAGTAAAACAAGATAAAAACTTCAAGCCATCAAATCCCAATCCCAATATTCAAAAGTTTCCCACATTTCTTCAACCAAGCCATTCCTATGTCCCATATCGACCCTATTTTCGACAACCATATCTTCCACCAACACCTAATTATACTAACCATAACAATATTTCACCTAATCATTATTCACCTCGACCAATACAACCAACATCTAATCCGGTCAGACCACTTCTTAGACAGAGCCAATTTGACATTAATCGCTTCGGACAAGTAACTACCTAATCAACCAACAAAGCGTATTAGACCTGCAGATAGCCGACAAAGCAAAATGAGCATAGACGAAGAAACTAGAAACCAAGAAGAAATAAATTATCACGATTACATGCAGCAAGAATATTATAATCAATTAGCTTCTTTTCCCGAATACTATCCTCAATATTACCAAGAACAAATTTACCCACAAAACTCAGATTACACATACACACAGACAGCCGCAACCGAACATGAGATAGAACAACCAAATGAAATAGAAATCGAGAAAGCCGAAAATTTTCAGCTGCCAGCCTCGGAAACCAACAATATATAGTTATCACTTATAAGGGCAAAAATTTGAAATGTTTAATAGATACAGGATCTACCGTAAATATCCAATGTTTTCAATTTACCAATTCATGATACCGATTGTCTTATTCAAACCAGCAATGGACCATTAACTATCACAAAAAAAATAAATGTCCTTTCCAACAACCTATTCAAGAGTAATAATGAATTTCTTCTACATCAATTTTCACCAGATTATGATCTATTAATTGGTAGAAAACTTCTCTCAGAAGAAAAGCCGTATAGATTATAAAACCCAAATGTAAATTATACAACGAAAGATAAATTAATAACGATCCGACAACCAAAATCTTTCGGAACAAATCGAACAATCAAATCAAAAACAATAGAGAAAAAAAAAAAGAAGTGCCCGCTGCAGAAAAAAAGAAGAAAAAATGGGGGGAAACACGGGGGGAGAGGGGGAAAAGAGTTCCCCCACCCCTACACAACAAACAGCCAGGGGGGGAGGGGGAAAAAAAAGATGGGCAAAGCCCCCGGTAGAAAAATAGAATAAAAAAAAAACCAAGGGGGGGGGGTTCACCGGGACTATCTATTCTCCAGAGTCCATTCAAAAACAGCTTTTTCCACCAAACATGGCCACTATGAATATCTTCGTATGCCATTTGGATTAAAGAATGCACCTGCAACCTTTCAACGTTGTATGAACAATATTCTGCGAACTAGGGTATGGGGAGGGGTATGTATATACTGGGGAGGATTATTATTTTTATTTCGAGCCATAGTTTTTTCCCATTACTAAATAAACACTGTTTAGTATATCTTGACGATATAATTGTATATTCAACATCTTTAAAAGAACATCTACACTCATTGCAATTAGTTTTCGAGAAGCTTGCTGAAGCCAATCTCAAATTACAACTCGACAAATGTGAGTTTCTAAAACAAGAAACTACCTTCCTAGGACATGTCATAACTAAGGATGGAATAAAACCCAATCCTGATAAAATCAAAGCAATTCTGAAATATCCTATTCCCACAAAAACTAAAGAAATAAAAGGTTTTCTTGGATTAACCGGTTATTATAGAAAGTTTATTCCAAATTTTGCAGACATAGCCAAACCTATGACAACAGTACTAAGAAAAGACTCAAAAATAGATATTAAAAATCCAGAATATATTAGAGCTTTCGAAAAATTAAAACTTATTTCCAATGACCCGATTTTAAAAATTCCAGACTTCAAAAATATATTCATTCTAACAACTGACGCAAATAATGTAGCTCTTGGAGCTGTACTTTCTCAAGACGGACATCCCATTAGTTTTATCAGCAGAACACTCAATGACCACGAAACTAACTACAGTGCCATAGAAAAAGAACTTTTAGCTATTGTATGGGCAACAAAAACCTTTCGACACTACCTTCTAGGTCGACATTTCGAAATCAATAGTGACCATCAACCATTATGTTGGTTATACAAAATGAAAGAACCAAATTCAAAATTAACCCGATGGAGAGTAAAATTATCAGAATACGACTTTGACATAAAATACATAAAAGGAAAAGAAAACCACATAGCTGACGCCCTATCACGAGTAAAAATAGAACAGATTTATTTCAGAGAAGAAACACAACATAGCGCTGACGAAGACAATAGTAATTTAATTGGGCTCACAGAAAAAACAATAAACACATTTAAAAGACAAATTATATTTTCTAAAGGCATTCCAAATATTAAAAAACAGAATTACTTCAAAAAATTAATAATTTACATTACATACGATAACATGATTAAAGACAAAGCCGAAAGATATTTGATTGACCACTTTTGCACAAAGACTAGCGTAATGTTTATAGACAGCGATGCAGATTTTGAAATTATTCAACACGCACACAAAGAAATTATCAACACTAACCACACTAAAATTCTACGAAGCCTCATTCAATTAAAAAATATAGACTCATATGCCGAATTTAAAGAACTTATTTTGAAAACACATGAAAAACTCTTACACCCCGGTATCCAAAAAACAAATAAACTCTTCTGCGAAACTTACTATTTTCCTAACAGCGAATTACTAACACAAAATATAATAAACGAATGCAACATTTGCAACTTAGCAAAAACTCAACACAGAAACACAAATATGCCAATGAAAATTACTCCCATACCCGAACATTGTCGCGATAAGTTTGTAATAGACATTTATTCCTCTGAAGGCAAGCACTATCTTAGTTGCATAGATACTTATTCAAAATTCGCTACTCTTGAAAATATTAAAACAAAAGATTGGATAGAATGCAAAAATGCATTAATGCGTATATTTAATCAGTTAGGAAAACCAATATTATTAAAAGCTGACCGAGGCGGCTCATTTTCCAGTTTAACACTAAAAAAATGGCTTGAAAATGAAGGAGTAGAAATACAATTAAACACTACAAAAACAGGAATAGCAGACATCGAACGATTTCATAAAACAATAAACGAAAAAATAAGAATAATTAACACTTTGAATGACGAAGAAAATAAACTTAGTAAAATAGAAACCATTCTTTACATTTACAATCACAAAACAAAACATGACACTACTGGACAAACTCCTGCACACATATTCTTATATGCCGGACAACCAAAGTTAGACACTCAAGAAAAAAAAGAAAAAATAATAAATAAAATCAACAGTGACCGAAAAGAATACCAAGTCGATACTAGATATCGAAAAGGACCTTTACAAAAAGGAAAATTAGAAAATCCCTTTAAAGCTAATAAAAATGTTGAAAAAATAGATCCAGATCATTACCAAATTACTAACAAAAATAGAATTACACGTTACTATAAAACGCAATTTAAAAAATTAAAGAAAATTAACCAAATTCAATTCCCGCAGGTTTCTACTTCATAATCATACTATCATTTACATTCTGTACAATATGCAACGCTCAACAAATACAGATAAATAACTTGGATACAGATCACGGATACTTACTGTTCTCAGAGAAACCTCTAGAATTACCAACAAGATTCGAACATCACTCTTTAAAAATTAACATAACTGAAATAATAATAGCAAACGAATATTTCCGCAAATCCATTTCTTTATTTAAAAATTCAACACAAATAAATCATTTATACAACAAATTGCAACAAGAATTAAACGGTATAATTATTCATCATGAAAATAAACGTAGTAAACGCGGATTATTCAATATAGTAGGCTCATTATACAAATTCCTTTTTGGTACACTTGACGACAATGACAGAATAGAATTTGAAAAAAATATTAAAACCCTATCTTTAAATATTGTCCAAATTAATGAAATAAACGATATAATAAACATAATTAACAACGATATGATAAAAATTCAAGATCATCAAAATGAAAAAAACATACAAGATACTTTTACTTACCAGTTATTACAATTTATAGAATATGTAGAAGACATAGAAATGGGCATGCAATTGTCAAGACTAGGACTTTTTAATCCAAAATTACTTACATATGACAGACTTGACAGCGTCAATAATCGAAACATACTTTTAATCAAAACATCCACTTGGATTAATTACCAAGATAATATCATACTAATTATATCCCATATCCCAATTGACTTTCAATCCACTAATACAATTAAAATTATCCCATATCCTGATCAAAATGGCTATCAACTTGATTACACTAGCACTACTTCTTACTATGAAAAAGATAATAAAATCTTTAATCGAGATAATAAACCAGTAATTGATGAATGCATAACAAATATTTTATTACACACAAAACCAATCTGTAATTATAACCACATAAATTCCAAAGAAATAATAAAGTATATCGAGCCAAATATCATTATAACCTGGAACATAACTACCATAATTGTAAAACAGAATTGCCAGAAAAATAATGTTAATCTAAATATTGAGGGTAATAAAATTATAAGTATCAATCTGTGCAAACTGCAAATAAATGACATAATTATAAGCGAAAACTCTTTTCAACCAGAAGTTGACCTTACACCATTGTATCCCCCAATAGAAATAATTAAAATCAAACCCGTTAAGGACGACGACATTGTAAAACTTGTATCACAAAATAATATCTTAACATATACAGTCATTATAATCACAATAATCATATTCATAATTGTAATCCTATATTTTAAATATGTATCTTGTAATCCCATAATACTAATCCATAAAAAATTTAAGAAACAAATTCACGAGTCCAACAACCAAACAACGCCATCAATTCAGCTAGAAGAACAACAACGAGAAAACACAACTATAGAGATGACACAGTCAACTTTACCAACACTTTACCCTTCTGTGTCACCTTGACTCGCAGGCTCGCCTCTTAAGGAGAGGGAAGTGACATAATCATAGTGATTACGTCCATAATATCCAAACGCTGTTCCCATAGCCGAATAATTAATATAAACATTCCCAAACTTGGCAATTATAAACAAAGATCAGCCAAGCCGCAATTATAAACAAAGAGCAGCCAAGCCGACGCTTCTTCCCCATCGATCGCATCGATGGAAATATACTAATGTAAACATTCCCAAGCTTGGTAATTGTAAACAGAGAGCGGCCAAACCGGCGCTTCTCCTCACGATCGGAATAAGAGCACAATCAGAATAAATTCGTTCTCAGCAACATGTATCACCCACATATAAACATTTCTCTCCAACAACATGTATCATTAAAAAAGTTGCAAACATTCTGTTAGAGTTCATTTTATTATTCAATAGACACACAATTGTTAGTCTTAAGCTATTGTTCAATAAAGCAAGTCGTCATAATCTTACTTTGACTTCGTCTTTTAATTTACATTAGCGTTGCTGTTAGCATATGATGCTTCGGCCCGTCCGCATAAGCGACGGATCGTATTACTGCACATAAAATATATATATATATATATATATATATATTTCTGATTGAATAAGAGTTCACTTTATTATTCAATAGACACACAATTGTTAGTCTTAAGCTATTGTTCAATAAAGCAAGTTGTCATAATCTTACTTTGACACCGTCTTTTAATTTACATTAGCGTTGCTGTTAGCATATGACGCTTCGGCCCGTCCGCATAAGCGACGGATCGTATTACTGCACTTATATATATATATATATATATATATATATATATATATATATATATATATATATATATATATATATATATATATATATATATTTCTGATTGAATAAGCAAAACAACAAAGTGTCATTGACATGAGTTGTTATGAGTTGATACTCTAACTTTAAGTTGGGCATATGACCACTTGTTATATTGTATACTCTACAATACTGTGGGCATATACTCATTTGGCATGCAACATACTACACCTCCCTTTTTAAAAAAATAACGTAATATATTGTAGTTATTTAATATAAAAATTATTATTAGTGTTATTTTTATATATTTTATTTTCTATGTTGTATACATATAATTTTTTTTTTTTATAAACAAAAAAAAAATTTTTTTTGATATATATATATATATTCTTATTCCTTTTTTTTTTTTTATTTATTAATCCTTTTTAGCCTATCCTTATGAACTTTTTGTTCCTTATTTTTCTTGTCCTTTAGAATTATATTATTATTGTTTTCTACACTAATGACCTCAAATGGTCCTATATAAGAAGGTTCTAATTTATGACCAAACTTGGTTTCCTATTTCTAGTTTAAAATCCAATGATTTTTTATAATATATATTTGTTTTTGTTTTAATTTAAATTTTTCTAAAAGTATACGCGCTCGTTTATAAGCGCTTTCTAATCTAAACTTAACTTCTTTAGAATAGTCATCTATGTTATAGACTGGCTCTATTCTATCTATGCTATTGAAATGAATTGGTAGTTGCGTTGCTTACCAAATACGAGTTTGTAAGGACAATTAATTAAGAAAAACAATCATCACCGCACCTGCACTCGAACCTGCATCTATTTACTACATATGTAACTTTAAAGCTCATCATCTCAACTAGCACAACCACCTCATATTTATAGATTTAAAAAAAAAATTAAAAAGTTACGCCGTTGTCACTGAGTTTCGAACTCGGGACTTTTCGTTTACGCGCTTTGCGTCTATCGACTACGCCACACCAGTATTGTGTTGGGTGTTGGCAAAACGCAAAGTAGTACTACAAGGGCGATATATGACAAATACAAAACTAAAGAAGCTAAAGAAACAGATCAATCGCAATTGTGATTCTTAGAATATGCTGAAATGCGTATGAGTATGTGTACATACAAAAACGGTGGTCTGTTTGAATGTATGCGTGTTAAGGGCGATATATGACAAATACAAAACTTCAGAAGCGGCTGAAAATGAACAGAAGCGGCTGTGCACATGCATAAGCAGTCGTGCTTGCTCATTTCAATGTATGTATGTCAGAATATAAGTATATTATAAAAATGCTAATGTATTCACATGGTTATATTTGCAACAGACTCTCCATGAGTGGAAAAGGGGGGTGATTTAGTAAAAAGAGCCGGTATCCAAAAAATAAAAAAGTAGAAAACGCATAAAATTCACATGAATATATATACAAAATTTGAGCTCTAAAGGTGTGGGAGATATAATTTTATAACCTGTTTTCGATAAGGTTTAAAATCGATAACATTACAACCAAAATAGATATCGTTTTTCGGTAACAAACTTGACCTGCGCGTGCTATCCACGGACCAAAAAAAAAAATTCCAGTCTCTACCTTGCCTAGATGCTTCAATCGACGCGTCCAAACATACGGACAGACGAACGGACAGACAGACTGACAGGGCTAAATCGACTCAGCTCGTCGCCCTGGTCAAGAATATATATACTTTGTGGGGTCTGACACGCCTCCTTCTGCCTGTTACATAAATTTAACAAAACCATTATACCCTGATTTCCCATTTTCAATGGGCTCAGCATATAAAAAGAAGAAAAACAAACATCACCGCACCTGCACTCGAACCTGCATCTGTTTACTACATATGTAACGTTAAAGCTCATCATCTCAACTAGCACAACCACCTCATATTTATAGATTTAAAAAAAAAATTATAAAGTTACGCTGTTGTCACACTGAGTTTCGAACTCGGGACCTTTCGTATACGCGCTTTGCGTCTACTAACAGAAGGTGTTGTATTAAAACAATACACAAAGTATTGTAACCATATGTCCCAATCAGTTTTATCAACTGATATATATGATCTAATGTATTCGTTGAATGTTCTATGACTTCTTTCAACGGTACCTAGTCTGGTGGTGGTGTGCGGTAGATGTTATGTTGTCTACTTTTAAATATTTGCACAAGTCATTTATAATTGAATTCTTATATTCTGTTCCCATGTCCGTAATGAACGTCTTCATTGGACCGTACTTCAGAATAAAAGATTCGAATATGGCTTTTGCGACAGTTGTTGCACTTTTATCTGCAACAGGAATTGCTACCAAATACTTTGTCAAATCACATATTAAAGTGATTGCGTATTCATTCCCATTTTCCGAACGTGGTAGTGGACCAATTGTGTCTACTATCACTCTGTCAAAAGCATATTGTGGAGTTTCGGTGATTATCATAGGTGAAAGATCACCTATGATAATCACCGAAACTCCACAATATGCTTTTGACAGAGTGATAGTAGACATGTAGACATGTAAGAACATGTTTCGTCGTTTTCGACGTCAGGCATTTTGGACATTTATTTATGTATTCTTTTATATGACGTGTCATATTTTTCCAATAATAATGTCTCTTTACTTTGGCCAAAGTTTTTGTTATGCCTGTATGACCTCCTTGAATTGGATCGTCATGGTACGTAGACAATATTGCTTCTTTTTCTTTCTCATTTTGAATGAGAGACATCGGCTTGAGTAGCGCTACTCTTAATGATTTCAAATTTTCATTGCCCAATTGCTTAAAAGTATCTATTGAAATTGATTCAAAGATCTTTTCGCTCGGTGCCACTTTTAGTTGGCTGATTTTAGATACACCGGCTTGCCATTCAAGCCTTTGGAAAAACTGACCTAAGTCGAGAATTCCATTGGAGTACAAATCGCTAACATTAATTCTTGCTATAACATACATTCATACATTCAAACCGACCACCGTTTTTGTATGTACACATATAAATACATACGTTCATATGCGCGCATTTCAACTTTTCCTAAGAATCACAATTGCGATTGATTTATGTTTATATTGTGTTTGCATTAACAGCTGCTTCTATAGTTTTGTATTTGTCAAAAGTCGCCCTTGTAGTGAAGTAGTTTCGGATTTGCCAAAACTGATGTGGCGCAGCAGGTAGATGAAAAGCGTGTAAGCAAAAGGATCCGCGTTCGAGACGCGGCGGCGACGGCATGAAAATAGTTGGGCAGCTGTTCGTGCCAACATACATACATACATGATGGGTCCTATCGTCAATTTTTTTGGGTGGAATAATTTTGTTCGGAATAAGTCGATATTTGTGTAATCGATATTTGATATTTACATTTTATGTCATGGTCACACACACAAAAAGAAAATAACATAACTGACCTAGGCTATACGAAAAATGATAATTTTAGCAGATAAATTATTTGCAGAATTTCAACATTAAATCGAATTGCATATATTTCTTAATATTTCTCAGAAGTGCCGTTTGTCGTCTTAGCAATTCTTATTAAGCTTATTTATATAGGTGGCACAGGCATATGAATTTTGCAGCTGGGCGTTAAAAATTTTGCTGCCAATTTGCCACGTCCCCATATCATATTTGGCAAGTTCCTAGAAGGAGTCGAGGGTAATGTAACTGTAAAGTTTGGATGCTTACACTCCAAAAATGTAAAAGTTACAGGGTATTTTTCGATATACCACGCCCCCGAAGGGCGTAAGATTTATTTTTGGGGAATCAATAGAGGAGGCCCTCAGTAACACAAACATCCAATTTTGAAGCGTCTAGCTCTAAAACTGTAGGAGCTATAATGTTTAGCGATTTGCCACGCCCCCGGAAGGCGTAGGTATGTCCGCCATATCTTTTTGATCTTGGGTTGCTTATTCGAGTATATATATCAAATTTCAAATGTCTAGCATCAATAGTGCTCAAAATATAGCTGAATTTGTAAAATCACTCTATATTCAGATCCGATTTGCCACGCCCCCAGTGGGCGTGGACATAAAATCTTTTTATCAATCTTTATAGAATCGAAGCATTAAGATACGTGCCAAATTTCAGCATTCTAGCTTTAAAACTGTAGAAGTTACAGTTTTCCCGATTTGTCACGCCCCCAATGGGCGTAAATATATCCGCCATATCTTTTTGAACTTGGGTGGTCAACGCAAGTATACATTCAAGACTTCAACTCTCTAGCTCTTCAACTAATATGATTTCTTAACTATGGGCGCAAGCATTTTCCGATTTGCCACGCCCCTAGTGGGCGTATCCGGAAAATCTTGACACTTTATAATTCGAGGGTATACACGAGTATATGTTCCAAATTTCAAGTCTCTAGCTTCAATAGCGTAGAAAAATATTGCATTCATACGGACAGACGGACAGCAAGACGGACAATATACTATTTTCCCTTTGGGAAAATAGGGATAAAACTAGAATTAAAAACAAAAAATTTAGATGTTAAACAAATTTTCAGACTACTATTTATAAAAAAAACATATATACACATATATGTATACATATATTTTAAATAATTAATAATGCAATTAAACAAATACAGTTCATAAAATGTGACATATATATTCTTTAAAAACAAAAATTTGTTAATACCAAATTCCAATTTAATGCAAAAAAAATTTTTTTTCAATGCTAAAATTCAAATTGAAAACTAGCGTCTCCTCCCTTAGGAGACGTTAATCCTTTCGAAAAAAAAAGAAACTAATACAAGTCTAAACATGGCACAAACGATAGAAACAAAAACTTTGGCCAAAGTAAAGAGACATTATTATTGGAAAAATATGACACGTCATATAAAAGAATACATAAATAAATGTCCAAAATGCCTGACGTCGAAAACGACGAAACATGTTCTTACATGTCTACATGTCTACTATCACTCTGTCAAAAGCATATTGTGGAGTTTCGGTGATTATCATAGGTGAAAGATCACCTATGATAATCACCGAAACTCCACAATATGCTTTTGACAGAGTGATAGTAGACATGTAGACATGTAAGAACATGTTTCGTCGTTTTCGACGTCAGGCATTTTGGACATTTATTTATGTATTCTTTTATATGACGTGTCATATTTTTCCAATAATAATGTCTCTTTACTTTGGCCAAAGTTTTTGTTATGCCTGTATGACCTCCTTGAATTGGATCGTCATGGTACGTAGACAATATTGCTTCTTTTTCTTTCTCATTTTGAATGAGAGACATCGGCTTGAGTAGCGCTACTCTTAATGATTTCAAATTTTCATTGCCCAATTGCTTAAAAGTATCTATTGAAATTGATTCAAAGATCTTTTCGCTCGGTGCCACTTTTAGTTGGCTGATTTTAGATACACCGGCTTGCCATTCAAGCCTTTGGAAAAACTGACCTAAGTCGAGAATTCCATTGGAGTACAAATCGCTAACATTAATTCTTGCTATAACTTTTTTCCCATGTTTTAATAAACATGTCGAATCTGTTATTCGCAAGGTCACTACTTTTCGTACCTCGTCATTTGTGATGACTTCGTATACGTTGGGCTTAGAAGCTTTTTCAAGACTTTGGCAATAGTTCTTGTTTATTTTCTGCGCAGAAATTGTTTTGTCTACTTTGATGCCTGGTAGTGACTTTCAGGACTTTTTTACTCATATCAATTAAGTCGGATATTGTTATCCTTGACAGGGCATCTGCCACAAAATTATCTTTTCCTCTCAGATATTCTACCGTAAAATCATACTCTTCTAACTCGAGTCGCATACGTGTTAATTATACTCGTTTCCCAAAGGGAAAAAGAGTATATTGGTTTTGTGAAATGTCCGTCTGTCCGTCTGTCCGTATGAATGCAATATTTTTCTACGCTATTGAAGCTAGAGACTTGAAATTTGGAACATATACTCGTGTATACCCTCGAATTATAAAGTGTCAAGATTTACCGGAAAAGATTTGGTGTCTATGCCCACTGGAGGCGTGGCAAATCGGATCTGAATATATAGTGATTTTACAAGATCAGCTATATTTTGAGCACAATTGATGCTAGAGACTTGAAATTTGATATATATATACTCGGATAAGCAACCCAAGATCAAAAAGATATGGCGGACATACCTACGCCTTCGGGCGTGGCAAATCGCAAAAAGCTTATAGCTCCTACAGTTTTAGAGCTAGACGATTCAAAATTGGATGTTTGTGTTACTGGGGGCCTCCTCTATTGATTCCCCAAAAATAAATCTTACGCGCCTTTGGGGGCGTGGTATATCGAAAAAATACCCTGTAACTTTCACATTTTTGGAGTGTAAGCATCCAAACTTTGCAGTTACGTTACCCTAGACTCCTTCTAGGAACTTGCCAAATATGAGATGTCTACGCCTACTGGGGGCGTGGCAAATTGGCAACAAAATTTGTAACGCCCAGCTGCAAAATTCATATGCCTGTGCCACCTATATAAATAAGCTTAATAAGAATTGCTAAGACGACAAACGGCATTTCTGAGAAATATATGTAATTCGATTTAATGTTGAAGTTCTGCAAATAATTTATCTGCTAAAATTATCATTTTTCGTATAGCCTAGGTCAGTTATGTTATTTTCTTTTTGTGTGTGTGACCCTGACAAAAAATGTAAACATCAAATACCGATATTTGTGTAATCGACTTAGTCCGAACAAAATTATTAACTCACAAAAAAATTGACGATAGGTCCCATCAGGTATGCATGTATGTAGGCACGAACAGCTGCGCAACTATTTTCATGCCGTCGCCGCCGCGTCTCGAACGCGGACCCTTTTGCTTACACGCTACTTCACTACAAGGGCGACTTTTGACAAATACAAAACTATAGAAGCTGCTGTTAATGCAAACACAATATAAACATAAATCAATCGCAATTGTGATTCTTAGAAAAAGCTGAAATGCGCGCATATGAACGTATGTATTTATATGTGTACATACAAAAACGGTGTTCGGTTGAATGCATGCGTATAAACGGCGATATTTGACAAATACAAAACTAAAGAAGCGGCTGAAAATGCAAACACAACACAATAACAATTTTGGTTGAAGAATATGCTAGAATGAATGGCGCTGAATTTATTTGTGACCATGCATGCTTATGCTTTGCTTAAACGCGCATGCACGTTTCAATGTATGTACATACATACATACATATGTGTAAATGTAAATATATTTTGCTGTCGCTGCTTAACGCGTGCGTGTCATAATTGGCCAAACGTTTTGTTTAATAGATTGCGACTGACTTAACGGAACTTGATGAAACATATGATTCTATTGCATTTTTTACATTTTATAAAAATGCTAATTCATTCACATAGTTATATTTGCAAAAATTGAAATTGCAGAAAATTCACGTGAATCTACATAAGTGCAAAATTTGAGATAAATTATTAAATTTAAAATACCAGATGCCCATGTGGGAAACGAGTATGACGCTGTAGGTCTCGCCCTAAAGCAACGTTCTTACTTGTTTTGAACTTGGGTTTACCATGGAAAATAAATATGTTAAAGGTCTGTGATCAGTTCTTACTGTAAAATGTTTGCCATATATATATGATCGAAAATGTGTTATTGCCCAGTGTATAGCTGCTAGTTCTTGTTCTGTAGTACTCTTATTGCTTTCACCTTTAGTGAATGCTCTTGATGCATATGCAACTGGGAGTTGGAGACCATTATAGTTTTGAGTTAAAACTGCTCCACATGCGTGCTTGCTTGCATCTGTGATTATGCAAAATTCTTTGCTGAAATCTGGGTACTGCAATAAATGTGGTTGAACAAGTTGATTTTTTAGGTACTGAAATGCCTTGTCACATTCTATTGTCCATTTAAATTGGACAGTCTTTTTACATAATCTTGTTATGTGCCGTGAATATTCGGCGAAGTTTTTTATAAAACGTCTATAATAATTGCAAAATGCAACAAATCTTCTAGCGCTGTCTGCGTCCGTAGGGACAGGATAGTTATTTATAACATCAAATTTTTTATCGTCTGGTAAGATTCCTTTATCTGTGCATCTATGACCTAAAAACGTCACCTCCTGTATGAAAAATGAACATTTTTCTGGATGTAATTTCAGATTGTATTTTCTACAAAGTTTGAAAACATCTGTTAAATTTTTAATCATATGTTGTTCAGAACAACCAATAACGATTAAATCATCCATGTAAAGGAAAGCTTGTGAAGGCTCTAGGCCTGAGAATGCTATTGTCATCATTCTCTGAAATGAATTAGGCGCTATTTTTAAACCAAATGGTAATCGTGTGAAGCGATATGAGCCATTGCTCGTTGAAAAAGACGTTATATTTCTTGAGCTTTCCTCGAGCTCAATCTTCTAGCACTATCTGCGTCCGTGGGGACTGGGTATTTTTCAATGACATCATACTTTTTGTCATCTGGTAAAATACCATTATCAGTACACTTATGACCTAGGAATGTCACTTCGTGCATGAAGAAAGAGCATTTTTCTGGATGTAGTTTAAGGTTGTGTTTCCTGCACAAGTCAAAAACATTTGTTAAGTTTTTGATCATGTGTTTTTCCGAGCAACCGATGACAATTAAGTCATCCATATACAAGATAGCTTGTGAAGGATTTAATCCAGAAAAAGCTATTGTCATCATTCTTTGAAAAGAATTTGGAGCTATTTTTAAACCGTAAGGTAATCGTGTAAAACGATATGAACCATTGCTGGTTGAAAAAGACGTTAAATTTCTAGAGTGTTCTTTTAACTCTATTTGATGAAATCCAGACATTAAGTCTAGGCATGAAAAATATTTAGCTCTACCCAATTGATCAAGAATATCGTCAATTCTGGGGAGTGGAAATTTATCTGACAGAAATTTTTTATTTATTTGGCGATAGTCAATTACTAATCGCCATTTCTTCTCTTTAGAGCCCGGAAGAGATTTCTTCGGGACTAATAAGAGTGGGCTATATGATACAGACGGTTCAACAATATTTTGTTCAATTAACTTTCCAACTTGATGCTGGATTTCTTCTATCTGGCTATGCGGACATCGATAATTTTTAACATATACTGGCTCATCATTCTTAAGTCTCAATTTTTGTTTATAGAAGTTGTTTGTTGTGATTGGTTCGGTTTCAAGTCCGAACACATGACTATACTCGGTGCATATTTCTTCAAGTTGTTTTTTAAACAAACTTGGAAAATTTTTCTTTAATTTTTTTAATTACAGACTCTTTTCTATTGTCTTTTAGATGTTGAACTACATTATAGTTCGAAAGGGATTCAAATTTTATGTTATTAATGCCTACTGTTTGGCATTTATCTGTGGTATTTAAAAATCGGACAAAAGTATTTTTGCTGTAGCAATAGTGTTTGCAACATAAACACCCGGTTTAATTTCCTGATTTGGAATTTAAATGTTTTCTTCTGCTGAAGATAACTCTATTTGGCGTATCACTTGTGATCTTGCTGGTAGAAGTGTGGAATTAGTACCAGAACTAAATGTTATTGGAACATAGATAGGATACGTTAGATTTTGTGGTCTAAGTTATACCAATCTTCGGAACTATTGTAATCTAATTGACAATTAAATGTTTTTATGAAATCTAATCCTATTATTCCATCGCATGGGATTGCGAAATCTGAATGAAGTATATGAAATTTATATGGAATAATGTACTTGTCTGTTTGGAGCTCGATTGAGGCTAATCCTTTGGAGCTTATTACTCCTTCTCCTATGCCTCGTATATCTATTATTTTTGAATGATACAAAATTGTTGAGACTAAGGTTGACGGTATATATTTTGTGATTTAATTTAGCATATCTGGAGGTGCCTGCGAGTTTCCCGAAGTATTTTGGGTTACTCTTGTATTATCGAAATTTCCCCTGTTGGAATTTCTATGGCCTCTAGAGCTTCCTCTATTTTGGCCTATATAATTACCTCTGTAATTATTGTTATTTTGGTAACCACTGTTTTGGTAATTACCTCTTCCGCGGTATTTACCTCGGTTACCTCTATTATAGCCATATTTTTGCTGCTGATAGAACAGTACAGTATTTGTTTGACCTGTTGCTTCAGTACAGCTGTTTACAAATTTCGAAATTGCATCATTCATATTATTGAATGTGCCTGCCTGCATAATAAGTTTTACCTTATCTATTGAGCAGTTTTGTGTCATAGCCTTGACAGCAAGTGTTGTGCTGTACTTATTAGCTACATCAGGTGTCAAACCATTATTGATATAAGCTCCTTCTAGAGACTTAGTCAATTTCTCTACCTCTTGGGTATACTGGTTTGCAGTTTTGCTCTTTTGTTGCAAATTTAGGAGCTTAGCAGAAATAACTTCTACTAACTCTCATCTTACACACTTTTTCAATTGCGAGATAATATCAACAATTGTCTGCTCATTGCTAATTAGGTTTCGAGCATGACCTTTTAATTTTGTCTTTATTAGGCTTATTGCGATATTTTCATAAGTTCCCTTTAGTGAATCAACTAGAATTAGTGAATCAATGAAACTTTGTAAGTTTTCAGCCTTACCATCAAAATCTGTCATCAATGATTTAAGAAAACTTTCTATCGTTTGTGCCATGTTTAGACTTGTATTAGTTTCTTTTTTTTTCGAAAGGATTAACGTCTCCTAAGGGAGGAGACGCTAGTTTTCAATTTGAATTTTAGCATTGAAAAAAAATTTTTTTTGCATTAAATTGGAATTTGGTATTAACAAATTTTTGTTTTTAAAGAATATATATGTCACATTTTATGAACTGTATTTGTTTAATTGCATTATTAATTATTTAAAATATATGTATACATATATGTGTATATATGTTTTTTTTATAAATAGTAGTCTGAAAATTTGTTTAACATCTAAATTTTTTGTTTTTAATTCTAGTTTTATCCCTATTTTCCCAAAGGGAAAATAGTATATTGTCCGTCTTGCTGTCCGTCTGTCCGTATGAATGCAATATTTTTCTACGCTATTGAAGCTAGAGACTTGAAATTTGGAACATATACTCGTGTATACCCTCGAATTATAAAGTGTCAAGATTTTCCGGATACGCCCACTAGGGGCGTGGCAAATCGGAAAATGCTTGCGCCCATAGTTAAGAAATCATATTAGTTGAAGAGCTAGAGAGTTGAAGTCTTGAATGTATACTTGCGTTGACCACCCAAGTTCAAAAAGATATGGCGGATATATTTACGCCCATTGGGGGCGTGACAAATCGGGAAAACTGTAACTTCTACAGTTTTAAAGCTAGAATGCTGAAATTTGGCACGTATCTTAATGCTTCGATTCTATAAAGATTGATAAAAAGATTTTATGTCCACGCCCACTGGGGGCGTGGCAAATCGGATCTGAATATAGAGTGATTTTACAAATTCAGCTATATTTTGAGCACTATTGATGCTAGACATTTGAAATTTGATATATATACTCGAATAAGCAACCCAAGATCAAAAAGATATGGCGGACATACCTACGCCTTCCGGGGGCGTGGCAAATCGCTAAACATTATAGCTCCTACAGTTTTAGAGCTAGACGCTTCAAAATTGGATGTTTGTGTTACTGAGGGCCTCCTCTATTGATTCCCCAAAAATAAATCTTACGCCCTTCGGGGGCGTGGTATATCGAAAAATACCCTGTAACTTTTACATTTTTGGAGTGTAAGCATCCAAACTTTACAGTTACATTACCCTCGACTCCTTCTAGGAACTTGCCAAATATGATATGGGGACGTGGCAAATTGGCAGCAAAATTTTTAACGCCCAGCTGCAAAATTCATATGCCTGTGCCACCTATATAAATAAGCTTAATAAGAATTGCTAAGACGACAAACGGCACTTCTGAGAAATATTAAGAAATATATGCAATTCGATTTAATGTTGAAATTCTGCAAATAATTTATCTGCTAAAATTATCATTTTTCGTATAGCCTAGGTCAGTTATGTTATTTTCTTTTTGTGTGTGTGACCATGACATAAAATGTAAATATCAAATATCGATTACACAAATATCGACTTATTCCGAACAAAATTATTCCACCCAAAAAAATTGACGATAGGACCCATCATGTATGTATGTATGTTGGCACGAACAGCTGCCCAACTATTTTCATGCCGTCGCCGCCGCGTCTCGAACGCGGATCCTTTTGCTTACACGCTTTTCATCTACCTGCTGCGCCACATCAGTTTTGGCAAATCCGAAACTACTTCACTACAAGGGCGACTTTTGACAAATACAAAACTATAGAAGCAGCTGTTAATGCAAACACAATATAAACATAAATCAATCGCAATTGTGATTCTTAGGAAAAGCTGAAATGCGCGCATATGAACGTATGTATTTATATGTGTACATACAAAAACGGTGGTCGGTTTTAATTTATGCGTATAAACGACGATATTTGACAAATACAAAACTAAAGAAACGGCTGAAAATGCAAACACAACTCATTAACAATTTTGGTTGAAGAATATGCTAGAATGAATGGCGCTGAATTTATTTGTGACCGTGCATAAGCAAACGCGCTTGCACGTTTCAATGTATTGTAGTATGTTTGATATAATATTAATAATACCCGATGCAATGTAGAGTATACTACATGTAATAGCGTCATATGCTCGACAAATAGTAGTGTATACTACGTGTGCATATAGTGACACTTTGTTGCTACGTATATACATACATATCAGAGCATAAGCATAACCGAAATATGATCAGTATCTTATACATAGACTGACCAAGCCTGGGAACCGCAACGTAAGCACTTTTGTGTTTAGCGATTCCGTAGATGCCTTATATACAATATATGTATATGCCGTCTGCATATACATACAAACATACAAACATACATACATACGCTCTCTCGTTCTGTCGCTGCTCGCGGTGGCAGAACCTTATGTATAAGATTCTTGTTTATTAGACTAAGCTCAACATATATTGAAGTAATAAAGATCATTCAAAAAACTAAAGACAAACGGCACTGACTTGCCCGTTTATTAATTAAATACTATGGCACATTACATAGCGACCGTGACAAGTGACACGAACATGTGATTTGTAACTTGTGTAAACTTGTGAAAGAAAAATAAATTGTTGAAAAAAGAATAAGTCCGAAAGAACAGTTTAAGTGCAAAACTTATAAACGGAAAACGATAGAAAATCACAACAACAAATAAACCAACAACTTCAACAAACAAGCAACCAACACCAACGTTCGTTTTTCGATTATTATTGATAAATGATTGATAGCCAACAACATCCTGTACTATCTAATAACAACAACAACAGCAACATGGAGAAAGCGCCCGAACCTAAACCAGTTACAAAATCAATTACAACGACAATCATTGAGCCCGAGAAGGTTATTGAATCATCATCATCATCATCATTTCTGAAGACTCAAAGACAACAGTAACAGTCACATCAACAACAGCTGTAACTGAAACTGTTACCGAAACTACACCTCAAAATGCAAATATTTTAAGTAATTAAAAACCAGTTGCAAATATCTGCTTATAATCTAAATAACATAAAATTTAAATTTAAAAAAAAAAAATTTTATTTTTATTATACGAACCATGTAAAAGGGAATTTTTCCAAAAATTTTTAAATGAAAGAAAAATTTTCTTAAGAATTTCTATAAAAACTCATAATTGAATGTTCAACAATACAATAAGTAAATTTGATGACATAAGTGATAACAATATGGGATTAATTGAGACAAAGACAGTGGACTCCACTGCAAATGTTATCAATAAAATAGAGTCATCAAATTCAGAATTGAAGTTCACAAATGTACTTTTATTAATAATTGTAGTAATTATGAGCGCATATGTATTGTATAAAGCGTACAAGTTACACAATAAATGTGTAACAAAAAGAGCCTTAAGCCACGCTAATGATCTTGATAAGATCTAAACAACATATGCATCAATTGTTATAAAAATACATTTAAAAAAAAAAACAAATACAAGTAAAACTCATAACTCAAAAATGATCTAAGATGTTAGAAAGAATAAATGAAATTTATAATAAAGAACCGAATTTTAGAATACAAGCATTAAGAATATTACAAAGGCATATTGAATTCATTACAATATTTGAATTCGAAAATGAATACATAGAGACCTTTAGAAGTATCGCAAGCCCACTACTCGGCTTAACTCAAATAGAAAAGAGCATAGCACTAAGTACATTACCTTATGTAATAGTTAAAACCATAGATGAGGAACATCCGATACTTGGTTCAGCAACCATATTACTTGTACGATTGCATCGTTAAACGAAAAAAATAAAATAAAATATAGCAACTAGATGGTTAGTTTATTTACAAAAAACAAATTTCCATTAAAGAATGGAATGGAACGAAATTGCAAAAAACATAGACGCATTTCGTTACAAATTTGAAAAATCGTATAAGTGCATCAATAAAGATGCAGTTATAAAAACAAACACATTAGTAAACCACATAGATATAATTGTAAATGAATACAACAATATCGTGAAAACAGTAAATAAACATGAGCACAGAAATAAATGCTTAAGAGTTTTAAAATCTCTAAACACACGACTAAGCACTGTCGCTAATAGGCGACACATTCAAATAAATGTGCCAAATAGTCTAAACCAATTGGCGGATTTTAATCACAGCCAATTAAAAGAACTAGACGAATCTATACAATCAAGCGACGCCGAATCTGATAGTGATATAGAAGAAGACAAAACAAGTGAATTAGTAGATACAAAACCTAATTTACTCACAAATACAAATATGGCAAATCAGGTCGCTTTGGACAGGGAATATGTGAAGCAAGTATCCGCTTCCGTTCCTGAATTCGATGGTAAAAAATTATCATTGAATAGATTCCTAACAGCCTTAAGACTTGTAGAAAGAACTAAAGGTGACCAAGAGGATATAGCAGTTGAGGTTATTAAATCAAAAATAACCGGCACAATCTTGTACAAAGTACAAAATGAAACTACTATATCCGGAATCATTAACAAGCTGAAAAGTAACGTAAAAGGAGAATCTCCCGACGTATTAAAAGCCAAATTATTGAATATTAAACAAAAAGGAAAAACAGCATCACAATATACAATGGAAATAGACAATTTTCGAAAGCAATTGAAAGCAGCGTATATTGATGACGGCCTTGACCCTGATAATGCAGAGAAATTCTCTATCAATCTCTGCCATGACCAAAAATTGCGAGCATGACAAGCTTCGGATAATATTAGAAGCAGGTAACTTCGTTACTTTCAATGATGTAATGGGTAAATATATCCATTGCAGTACTGAAATGACTGGAAGCTCTAGCACAGTATTATTCCAGCAAAGTCGCAACAATAGAGGTGGTGGTTACCGATACCAAAGAGGGAGAGGCAATGGCCGCGGTAACTACAATTCCTACCAATAACAATAATAACAATTATAATAATAATAATAGAAACAATAGTAGAGGTAGAGGTTACAACCGAGGAAGGTATAATTCCAACCGAGGCAACAACCAAAACCAAAATTATCATAATAATAACAATGTCCGAGTAACCCAAAGCAATTCGGGAAACGGACAAGGCCCTTCAGATACTCAGAGCAACTAAATAAAAAGATATATACACTAAATCTCAGTTTTAGCATCTTTATAAAAATTAACAATGAAAGTACAGGTAAAACATATACCTTGCTAATAGACACTGGTGCAGATATATCAATTTTAAAAGAAAATATAGATATATTTGATAATGTAAATAACAACATTTCAACACAAATATCAGGTATTGGTAAAGGTTCAGTTTTTTCAAAAGGTTTAGCATTCGTAGAGTTATCTACAGGTACACATGTAATCCCACATGATTTCCATTTAGTCGATAAAGACTTCCCAATTCCAAGCAATGGCATTATTGGTATAGACTTCATTAAAAAATATAACTGCCAATTAGATTTCACACAATCAAGTGATTCTCTAATACTAAGGCCAAATAACCTAAATTACCCAATACATATACCAATTATACACACATGTGATAATAATGCCACAATACTTCCAGCTCGTGCTGAAGTAGTCCGTCAAATTAATATAATTTCAAAAGAACAAAAAGTTCTAATTCCAAACCAAGAAATTGAAGAAGGAATTTTTATTGGAAACACTATTTCCAATAAAAATAATACATTTGTCCGAATATTAAATACAACCAATTCAATTAAAATAGTAAACCTTGACAAGATAAAAATGGAACCGCTAAGTGACTACGAGATAGTCCAAGAAATTAGCGAAGAAAGACAACATACTGTCATGAAAAAACTAACTCAGAATTTCCCACCATTATTCAAGCAAGTACTTATGCACCAAATATACAGACATATTCGGATTAGAAACCGAATCAATATCTACAAATAATTTTTATAAACAAGAACTGAGATTAAGAGATAAAGAAAATTATAGAATACCACACGCTCACAAAGAAGAAGTAGACAGGCAAGTCAATAAACTCATTCTTGATAAAATAGTAGAGCCTTCAGTTTCCGAATATAACAGTCCGATATTACTGGTACCTAAGAAAGGTTTACCAGGTTCAGATAAAAAACGATGGCGATTAGTAATAGACTATCGTCAAATTAATAAAAAGCTATTATATGATAAATTCCCACTTCCAAGAATCGATGATATTCTTGACCAGCTAGGGAGAGCAAAATATTTCACATGCCTAGACTTAATGTCTGGATTTCATCAAATAGAGTTAAAAGAACACTCTAGAAATTTAACGTCTTTTTCAACCAGCAATGGTTCATATCGTTTTACACGATTACCTTACGGTTTAAAAATAGCTCCAAATTCTTTTCAAAGAATGATGACAATAGCTTTTTCTGGATTAAATCCTTCACAAGCTTTCTTGTATATGGATGACTTAATTGTCATCGGTTGTTCTGAAAAACACATGATCAAAAACTTAACATTTGTTTTTGACTTGTGCAGGAAACACAACTAAACTAACTTAAACTACATCCAGAAAAATGTTCTTTCTTCAGTGTGACATTCCTAGGTCATAAGTGTACTGAATATGGTATTTTACCAGATGACAAAAAGTATGATGTCATTGAAAAATACCCAGTCCCCACGGACGCAGATAGTGCTAGAAGATTCGTTGCATTTTGCAATAACTATAGACGTTTTATTAAAAATTTCGCCGACTATTCACGGCACATAACTAGATTATGTAAAAAGAATGTCAATTTTCAATGGTCCGACGAATGCCAAAATGCATTCGATTACTTAAAACAAGCTTTAACTAAGCCAACATTATTGAAATACCCAGATTTCAATAAAGAATTTTTCATAATTACAGATGCAAGTAAATACGCCTGTGGAGCTGTTCTAACACAAAATTATGGAGATAAACAACTCCCAGTTGCATATGCTTCACGCTCATTCACTAAAGGTGAAAGCAACAAATCAACAACAGAACAAGAATTAGCAGCAATCCACTGGGCAATTGTACATTTTAGACCATATATTTATGGCAAACACTTTACTGTAAAAACAGATCATAGACCGTTAACATACTTGTTCTCAATGACAAACCCCAGCTCAAAACTGACAAGAATGAGATTAGAATTAGAAGAATATGACTTTACTGTTGAGTATCTGAAAGGAAAAGACAATTTTGTAGCTGATGCGCTATCACGCATCACTATCAAAGATTTAAAAAACATAACAAAGACGATTCTAAAAGTCACTACTGCCTATGCAAACTCCTGACAACGCTTCTAAGCCCAACGTATATGAAGTCATTTGTAATGACGAAATACGAAAAGTAGTGGCCTTGCACATAACAAATAATACATGTTTTTTGAAACATGGAAAGAAAATTATTGCAAGAATTGATGTTGACGATCTGTACACCAATGGAACCCTTGACTTAGGTCAACTCTTCCAAAGGCTTGAAAAGCAAGCCGGTATACTTGGGATCAGCCAACTCAAAGTGGCACCGTGCGAAAAGATCTTTGAATTAATTTCAACAGAATCTTTCAAAACTATGGGCAACAAAATATTGAAAACATTAAGAGTAGCGCTACTCAAGCCGGTGACCGTAATAAATAATAAAAAAGATCAAGAAGCGATACTGTTTACGTACCATGACGATCCAATTCAAGGAGGTCATACAGGCATTACAAAATCTTTGGCCAAAGTGAAAAGGCACTACACTATTGGAAAACAAGTAAGAACGTTGCTTTAGGGCGAGACCTACAGCGTCATACTCGTTTCCCACATGGGCATCTGGTATTTTAAATTTAATAATTTATCTCAAATTTTGCACTTATGTAGATTCACGTGAATTTTCTGCAATTTCAATTTTTGCAAATATAACTATGTGAATGAATTAGCATTTTTATAAAATGTAAAAAATGCAATAGAATCATATGTTTCATCAAGTTCCGTTAAGTCAGTCGCAATCTATTAAACAAAACGTTTGGCCAATTATGACACGCACGCGTTAAGCAGCGACAGCAAAATATATTTACATTTACACATATGTATGTATGTATGTACATACATTGAAACGTGCATGCGCGTTTAAGCAAAGCATAAGCATGCATGGTCACAAATAAATTCAGCGCCATTCATTCTAGCATATTCTTCAACCAAAATTGTTATTGAGTTGTGTTTGCATTTTCAGCCGCTTCTTTAGTTTTGTATTTGTCAAATATCGCCGTTTATACGCATGCATTCAACCGAACACCGTTTTTGTATGTACACATATAAATACATACGTTCATATGCGCGCATTTCAGCTTTTTCTAAGAATCACAATTGCGATTGATTTATGTTTATATTGTGTTTGCATTAACAGCAGCTTCTATAGTTTTGTATTTGTCAAAAGTCGCCCTTGTAGTGAAGTAGCGTGTAAGCAAAAGGGTCCGCGTTCGAGACGCGGCGGCGACGGCATGAAAATAGTTGCGCAGCTGTTCGTGCCTACATACATGCATACCTGATGGGACCTATCGTCAATTTTTTTGTGAGTTAATAATTTTGTTCGGACTAAGTCGATTACACAAATATCGGTATTTGATGTTTACATTTTTTGTCAGGGTCACACACACAAAAAGAAAATAACATAACTGACCTAGGCTATACGAAAAATGATAATTTTAGCAGATAAATTATTTGCAGAACTTCAACATTAAATCGAATTACATATATTTCTCAGAAATGCCGTTTGTCGTCTTAGCAATTCTTATTAAGCTTATTTATATAGGTGGCACAGGCATATGAATTTTGCAGCTGGGCGTTACAAATTTTGTTGCCAATTTGCCACGCCCCCAGTAGGCGTAGACATATCATATTTGGCAAGTTCCTAGAAGGAGTCTAGGGTAACGTAACTGCAAAGTTTGGATGCTTACACTCCAAAAATGTGAAAGTTACAGGGTATTTTTTCGAAATACCACGCCCCCAAAGGCGCGTAAGATTTATTTTTGGGGAATCAATAGAGGATGCCCCCAGTAACACAAACATCCAATTTTGAATCGTCTAGCTCTAAAACTGTAGGAGCTATAAGCTTTTTGCGATTTGCCACGCCCGAAGGCGTAGGTATGTCCGCCATATCTTTTTGATCTTGGGTTGCTTATCCGAGTATATATATCAAATTTCAAGTCTCTAGCATCAATTGTGCTCAAAATATAGCTGATCTTGTAAAATCACTATATATTCAGATCCGATTTGCCACGCCCCAGTGGGCATAGACACCAAATCTTTTTATGAATCTTTATAGAATCGTAGCGTTAATTTACGTGCCAAATTTCAGCATTCTAGCTTTAAAACTGTAGAAGTTACAGTTTTCCCGATTTGCCACGCCCCCAATGGGCGTAGATATATCCGCCATATCTTTTTGAGCTTGGGTGGTCAACGCAAGTATACATTCCAAATTTCAACTCTCTAGCTCTTCAACTAATATGATTTCTTAACTATGGGCGCAACCATTTTCCGATTTGCCACGCCCCTAGTGGGCGTATCCGGAAAATCTTGACACTTTATAATTCGAGGGTATACACGAGTATATGTTCCAAATTTCAAGTCTCTAACTTCAATAGCGTAGAAAAATATTGCATTCATACGGACAGACGGACAGACGGACATTTCACAAAACCAATATACTCTTTTTCCCTTTGGGAAACGAGTATAAAAATTCAAGTCTCTCTCAAATCTCTTGTCTAGATGCTTCAAGCGACGCATTCAATCATACGGACAGACGGACAGACGGACGGACGGACAGACACACAGACGGACAGACGGACAGACCTAAATCGACTCAGCTCGTCGCCCTGATCAAGAATATATATACTTTGTGGGGTCTGACACGCCTCCTTCTGCCTGTTACATACATTTAACTAAACCATTATACCCTGATTTCCCATTTTCAATGGGCTCAGGGTATAAAAAGAAGAAAAACAAACATCACCGCACCTCGACTCGAACCTGCATCTATTTACTACATGTGTAACGTTGAAGCGCATCATCTCAACTCAACTAGCACAATCACCTCATATTTATAGATTTAAAAAAAAATTAAAAAGTTACGGCGTTGTCACTGAGTTTCGAACTCGGGACTTTTCGTTTACGCGCTTTGCGTCTATCAAACGAAAAAATACAAAACTAAAGAAGCTAAAGAAACAGATCAATCGCAATTGTGATTCTTAGAATATGCTGAAATGCGCGCATATGAATGTATGAGTATGTGTACATACAAAAACGGTGGTCTATTTGAATGTATGCGTGTTAAGGGCAATATATGACAAATACAAAACTACAGAAGCGGCTGAAAATGAACAGAACCGGCTGTGCACATGCATAAGCAGTCGCGCTTGCTCGTTTCAATGTATGTATGTCAGAATATAAGTAAATGTTTTTTGCTGTGCGTCGCTGCTTGCCACGTGCGTGTGATAATTGGCTAAACGTTTTGTTTAATAAATCGGGACTGACTTAACGGAATTTGATGAAACTTTCGGCATATGATTCTATTGAATTTTATACATTTTATAAAAATGATAATTTATTCACATGGCTATATTTGCAACAGACTCTCCATGAGTGGTGAAAGGAAGGGGGGGGCGGGTTAATTAGTAAAAGGAGCCGGTATCCAAAAAATAAAAATAAAAATAAAATTCCCATGAATATATATACAAAATTTGAGGGGTCTAGCTCTAAAGGTGTGGGAGATAGAATTTTATAATTATATAATTTTAGAACCTGTTTGCGATAAGGTTTAAAATTGATAACAAAACAACAAAAATAGATATCGTTTTTCGGTAACAAACTTGACCTCCACGGACCCAACAATAAAAATTCAAGTCTCTCTCAAATCTCTTGTCTAGATGCTTCAAGCGACGCATTCAAACATACGGACAGACGGACAGACGGACGGACGGACAGACACACAGACGGACAGACGGACAGACCTAAATCGACTCAGCTCGTCGCCCTGATCAAGAATATATATACTTTGTGGGGTCTGACACGCCTCCTTCTGCCTGTTACATACATTTAACTAAACCATTATACCCTGATTTCCCATTTTCAATGGGCTCAGGGTATAACAAGTAAGAAAACTCTAGTCGGAGGTGCCCGACTAGGAGATACCCTGAGCCCCGTCCCATTTGCATTGTTTAATACGCTATGTAGCTTGCATATAACATTACATTTTGCAAAATTAAATTATAATTTTGAAATTTTATTCAACTAGAATGTATGTAAATCAAAAATAAATTAATAATTAAATAAATAAACAAAAAAATGAAAAGAAAGCAAACATCACCGCACCTGGGCTCGAACCTGCATCTATTTACTACATGTGTAACGTTAAAGCGCGTCATCTCAACTAGCACGACCACCTTATGTTTATAGATTTAAAAAAAAAAATAAAACAAGTAAGAAAACTCTAGTCGGAGGTGCCCGACTAGGAGATACCCTGAGCCCCGTCCCATTTGCATTGTTTAATACGCTATGTAGCTTGCATATAACATTACATTTTGCAAAATTAAATTATAATTTTGAAATTTTATTCAACTAGAATGTATGTAAATCAAAAATAAATTAATAATTAAATAAATAAACAAAAAAATGAAAAGAAAGCAAACATCACCGCACCTGGGCTCGAACCTGCATCTATTTACTACATGTGTAACGTTAAAGCGCGTCATCTCAACTAGCACGACCACCTTATGTTTATAGATTTAAAAAAAATAAATAAAAAAAGTTACGCTGTTGTCACTGAGTTTCGAACCCGCGACCTTTCGTTTACGCGCTGTGTGTCTATCCACTACGCCACACCAGTATCGCGTTGCTTGTTGGCATAACGCAAAGTAGGACTACAATGCGATATGTGACAAATACAAAACTAAAGAAGCAGATCAATCGCAATTGTGATTCTTAGAATATGCTGAAATGCGCGCATATGAACGTATGAGTATGTGTACATACAAAAACGGTGGTCTGTTTCAATGTATGCGTGTAAAGGGCGATATATAACAAATACAAAACTACAGAAGCGGCTGAAAATGCAAACAGAATTTGGTTGAAGAATATGCTAGAACGACTGGCCTTGAATGTATTTCTGCACATGCATAGTAGACGCGCTTGCACGTTTCAATGTATGTGTATGTGTAAATGTTTTTTGCTGCGCGTCGCTGCTTGCCACGTGCGTGTGATTATTGGCCAAACGTTTTGTTTAATAAATCGGGACTGACTTAACGGATTTTGATGAAACTTTCGGCATATGATTCTATTCAATTTATTACATTTTATAAAAATGCTAATTTATTCACATGGTTATATTTGCAACAGACTCTCAATGGGTGTTTGATGGCAAGGGTGGGGGGGGGGGGGTAATTAGTAAAAAGAGCCGGTACGCAAAAAATAAAAAAATAGAAATTGCATAAAATTCACGTGAATCTATATGCAAAATTTGAGGGGTCTAGCTCTAAAGGTGTGGCAGATAGAATTTTATAACCTGTTTTCGATAAGGTTTAAAATCGATAACAAAACAACAAAAATATATATCGTTTTTTGGTAACAAACTTGACCTGCGCGTGCTATCCACGGACCCAACAAAAAAAAATTCAAGTCTCTAGGTCAACTACGTTTTGAGATCGACGCGTTCAAACATACGGACGGACGGACGGACGGACAGACGGACAGACGGACAGACGGACAGACGGACAGACGGACGGACAGACAGACGGACAGGGCTAAATCGACTCAGCTCGTCGCCCTGATCAAGAATATATATACTTTGTGGGGTCTGACACGCCTCCTTCTGCCTGTTACATACATTTAACAAAACCATTATACCCTGATTTCCCATTTACAATGGGCTCAGGGTATAAAAAGTTACGCTGTTGTCACTGAGTTTCGAACCCGCGACCTTTCGTTTACGCGCTTTGTGTCTATCCACTACGCCACACCAGTATCGCGTTGCTTGTTGGCATAACGCAAAGTAGGACTACAATGCGATATGTGACAAATACAAAACTAAAGAAGCAGATCAATCGCAATTGTGATTCTTAGAATATGCTGAAATGCGCGCATATGAACGTATGAGTATGTGTACATACAAAACGGTGGTCTGTTTCAATGTATGCGTGTAAAGGGCGATATATAACAAATACAAAACTACAGAAGCGGCTGAAAATGCAAACAGAATTTGGTTGAAGAATATGCTAGAACGACTGGCCTTGAATGTATTTCTGCACATGCATAGTAGACGCGCTTGCACGTTTCAATGTATGTGTATGTGTAAATGTTTTTTGCTGCGCGTCGCTGCTTGCCACGTGCGTGTGATTATTGGCCAAACGTTTTGTTTAATAAATCGGGACTGACTTAACGGATTTTGATGAAACTTTCGGCATATGATTCTATTGAATTTATTACATTTTATAAAAATGTTAATTTATTCACATGGTTATATTTGCAACAGACTCTCAATGGGTGTTTGATGGCAAGGGTGGGTGGGGGGGGGGTTAATTAGTAAAAGGAGCCGGTATCCAAAAAATAAAAATAAAAATAAAATTCGCATGAATATATATACAAAATTTGAGGGGTCTAGCTCTAAAGGTGTGGGAGATAGAATTTTATAATTTTAGAACCTGTTTGCGATAAGGTTTAAAATTGATAACAAAACAACAAAAATAGATATCGTTTTTTGGTAACAAACTTGACCTCCACGGACCCAACAATAAAAATTCAAGTCTCTCTCAAATCTCTTGTCTAGATGCTTCAAGCGACGCATTCAAACATACGGACAGACGGACAGACGGACGGACGGACAGACACACAGACGGACAGACGGACAGACCTAAATTGACTCAGCTCGTCGCCCTGATCAAGAATATATATACTTTGTGGGGTCTGACACGCCTCCTTCTGCCTGTTACATACATTTAACTAAACCATTATACCCTGATTTCCGATTTTCAATGGGCTCAGGGTATAAAAAGAAGAAAAACAAACATCACCGCACCTCGACTCGAACCTGCATCTATTTACTACATGTGTAACGTTGAAGCGCATCATCTCAACTCAACTAGCACAATCACCTCATATTTATAGATTTAAAAAAAAATTAAAAAGTTACGGCGTTGTCACTGAGTTTCGAACTCGGGACTTTTCGTTTACGCGCTTTGCGTCTATCGACTACGCCACACCAGTATTGTGTTGGGTGTTGGCAAAACGCAAAGTAGTACTACAAGGGTGATATGTGACAAATACAAAACTAAAGAAGCTAAAGAAACAGATCAATCGCAATTGTGATTCTTAGAATATGCTGAAATGCGCGCATATGAATGTATGAGTATGTGTACATACAAAAACGGTGGTCTGTTTGAATGTATGCGTGTTAAGGGCAATATATGACAAATACAAAACATCAGAAGCGGCTGAAAATGAACAGAACCGGCTGTGCACATGCATAAGCAGTCGCGCTTGCTCGTTTCAACGTATGTATGTGAGAATATATGTAAATGTTTTTTGCTGTGCGTCGCTGCTTGCCACGTGCGTGTGATAATTGGCTAAACGTTTTGTTTAATAAATCGGGACTGACTTAACGGAATTTGATGAAACTTTCGGCATATGATTCTATTGAATTTTTTACATTTTATAAAAATGCTAATTTATTCACATGGTTATACTTGCAACAGACTCTCCATGAGTGAAGAAAGGTAGGGGGGGGGGGGGGGTTAATTAGTAAAAGGAGCCGGTATTCAATAAATAAAAAAATAGAAATTGCATAAAATTCACATTTACCTAAATGCAAAATTTGAGGGGTCTAGCTCTAAAGGTGTGTGAGATATAATTTAATAACCTGTTTGCGATAAGGTTTAAAATTGATAACAAAACAACAAAAATAGATATCGTTTTTTGGTAACAAACTTGACCTGCGCCTGCTATCCACGGACCCAAAAAAAAAAAATTCCAGTCTCTAGCTTGCCTAGATGCTTCAACCGACGCGTTCAAAAATACGGGCAGATGGGCAGACGGGCAGACGGATAGACGGACAGACGGACGGACAGACAGACGGACAGACAGACGGACAGGGCTAAATTGACTCAGCTCGTCGCCCTGATCAAGAATATATATACTTTGTCTGTCACGCCTCCTTCTGCCTGTTACATACATTTAACAAAACCATTATACCCTGATTTCCCATTTTCAATGGGCTCAGGGTATAAAAAGAAGAAAAACAAACATCACCGCACCTGGACTCGAACCTGCATCTATTTACTACATATGTAACGTTAAAGCGCATCATCTCAACTAGCACAACCACCTCATACTTATAGATTTAAAAAAAAAAATTAAAAAGTTACGCTGTTGTCACTGAGTTTCAAACTCGGGACTTTTCGTTTACGCGCTTTGCGTCTATCGACCAGACCACACCAGTATTGTGTTGGGTGTTGGCAAAACGCAAAATAGTACTACAAGGGCGATATGTGACAAATACAAAACTAAAGAAGCTAAAGAAGCAGTCAATCGCAATTGTAATTCTTAGAATATGCTGAAATGCGCGCATATGAACGTATGAGTATGTGTACATACAAAAACGGTGGTCTGTTTCAATGTATGCGAGTAAAGGGCGATATATGACAAATACAAATACAAATACAATTCAAGTACAGATTTGATTGAAGAATATGCTAGAATTGAATTTATTTGTACACATGCATAAGCAGATGCGCTTGCTCGTCTCAATGTATGTATGTGAGAATATATGTAAATGTTTTTTGCTGCGCGGCGCTGCTTGCCACGTGCGTGTGATAATTGGCTAAACGTTTTGTTTAATAAATCGGGACTGACTTAACGGAATTTGATGAAACTTTCGGCATATGATTCTATTGAATTTTTTACATTTTATAAAAATGCTAATGTATTCATATGGTTATATTTGCAACAGACTCTCCATGAGTGAAGAAAGGGAAGGGGGGGGGGGGGGTTAATTAGTAAAAAGAGCCGGTATCCAAAATATAAAAAAATAGAAAATGCATAAAATTCACATGAATATATATACAAAATTTGAGGGGTCTAGATCTAAAGGTGTGGGAGATATGATTTTATAACCTGTTTTCTATAAGGTTTAAAATCGATAACATTACAACAAAAATAGATATCGTTTTTCGGTAACAAACTTGACCTGCGCGTGCTATCCACGGACCAAAAATAAAAATTCCAGTCTCTACCTTGCCTAGATGCTTCAATCGACGCGTTCAAACATACGGGCAGACGGACAGACGGACGGATAGACAGACGGAAAGGGCTAAATCGACTCAGCTCGTCGCCCTGATCAAGAATATATATACTTTCTCTGTCACGCCTCCTTCTGCCTGTTACATACATTTAACAAAACCATTATACCCTGATTTCCCATTATCAATGGGCTCAAGGTATAAAAAAATATAGTTATTGCATAAAATTCAGATGAATCTATATGTAAAATGTGAGGGGTCTAGCTCTAAAGGTGTGGGAGAAATAATTTTATAACCTGTTTTCGATAAGCTTTAAAATCGATAACAAAACAACAAAAATAGATATCGTTTTTTAGTAACAAACTTGACCTGCGCGAGTTATATATGCATTTAAGGTAATCTATATAAGCATATTTTTAAGCGTTTTGTTATCACTAAAAGACAAAGTCCATACCTAAATGTTGCATGTTTGGGATGATGAAAGAACCAGCAACATTATGAAATCAAAAATTACAAAGAAATATTTACTAAGCTGACGCCAGAATAGTCTAGCAACATGTTGAAACTAAAATTAAAAAGAAACAGCTATGACGCCAGACTAAGCAGCAACATTGTAACACTGACTTTGAAATGAATAAAGACAGTTCTAATCTGACACTTAACTGAAGAGGTTGAACCATGTTATTTAATTTCAAAAATAAAGAACTCAAAACAAAATTGGCGCAGCCGGTAGGATCCTTTTTTAAAAAGGATTCTGTGATAAATTCGAACTAAAAATATGTCGACAAATTTATAAATCGATCATTATAAAATAAAAAGTCAAACTAAAAACAAGTAAGAGTGCTCTAGTCGAGACTGCTCGACTAGGGGATACCCTGAGCCCTGTGAAGAGATAAATATTAAATCATTCTACGCATATTTTATGCATGCATATAAACAACACATACTCACACTCACACACATATCCACGCAAGCATAAGCGCGTGCTCTGTCAACTGCGCAGTTGACGTAGCGACTGCGCTTGGGCTGCAATGTGGGCATTACTATGGGAACTTAATTGTTTAATAACTTTTCTTAGCGATGGACTAAGTGCATCAAACTTTCACAACTTATTAATGGCATTCATATGTATGTATTTGCTAAAGCACAAGCGTCTAGTATTTGATTTGCGCTTTTTACAAATAGGGGGCTATTGGGGGCGAATGGGGCGTGGCATCCAAAATCTAAAGATGACGTTATCTCCGTATTCATTACACGCAACAACACAGCAAATTTGAAGTCTCTAGCTCAAACGATGTACAAACCACGCCTTAAAAACACATTAAAATTATCGATAAATGCTCATAAAATCGAAATGGAATGAGTTATCGGAAAAATTTTATAAACTTGTGCAGCGTATGGTATTATCGAGTATTCATGTAAAATTTCAAGTCTCTACGTTGCGTACTTAAAAATATCTCAGCGTTCACACGGACGGACAGACGGACAGACGGACAGACGGACAGACGGACGGACGGACGGACGGACGGACGGACAGACGGACAGGGCTATATCGACTCGTCTTGTCCCGCTGATCAAGAATATATATACTTTATGGGGTGTGGCACGCCTCTTTCTGCCTGTTACGACAAAAGCAGGATGGCACAAGATAACCCACAAATGTCACCGCAGCAATTATATGAGCAGTTGATCAACAAGGAGCGGCAACTAGAGGAGCTACATCAAGCTTACGTCACGCTCCAGGGAAACACCAATGCGGCTCAGAAGGAACGGTTGTTTCAAAACATCAATTATTTGGCAACGTTCACGGGAACAGGTGATATATCGATTAACTCGTTCTTCAGCAGCGTGGAGTACCTTCTCCAAGGAGTGGAGGACACTGAACTAAGACGAGAGGCCACTAGGACAATCTTCAACAAGACAATCCAAGGACAGGCGAAGGATGTAGTTATCAATATACCGGCACCAGACAACTGGGAGCTAATCAAGTCAACCCTAAAGCTAAGGTATCGACCGGACACGGAACCCCATCAAATTTACCGTAAAATTTATGAATTAAAAGTAGACACAGTAAGCGAACTTGTAGCAGAACTACAAAATATTAAGTATAAAACAGACGAATTAAAAGTTTACTATCAAAACGATCATTTTATAGATTTAAGTAACGTAGAAAGTTTACTAGTAAATACAGCTAAAGAAATGACTCAAGGCACTTTACTTGATAAAATATACGAAGAAAGAAATTTAAATGAGATTCTAAAAATAATGATGTTACGTAGATACGAAAATAGTTGTATTAGATTTCAATATAAGAAAAGTAAACCCAATAGGTATAACGCTGAGGCTGAGTCTAGCAAGAAAAATCATAACTACAAAAACGAAAATATTCAACAACAATATTATAACAAGAAGCAACAATATTATCAACAAAATTATAACAATAACAAGCAATCCTATTATCAACCACAAAGTGGTCACAACAAAAATCAACAAAATTACCAACAAAACTATCAGCAACAATGGTACAGAAACAACTCAGGTCAGTACAGACAAAATTATACTCAACACAATTCAGGACAGAGTCACCCTAACCAAAATCATCAGCAAACAAATTCACAACAGTCAAAACAGTATAGGTCAAGGAATTCAGAACCTATGAAAATAGAAAACCTAGAAACAAAGCAAGATACAAACAGTTACCAAGAAACAAGAAATGACTACGACCAGGCAGAGGTTAATAATACAGTTTTTTTTTATGAAGCAGCCTCGGAATGCCTACCATTATTAGAACTAAACATCGATAAACATAGATATATAGCATTAATAGATACAGGAGCAAGTTTAAGTCTAGTTAACAATCAAATTAATGGGCACACAAAGATTAAGCTGAATAAACCCATATCATATAGCACAATTAATAGTAAGGACATAATAGAGTATGAAGTTCATACAACAGCACCTAGACAATTTAATTTACCAAACAACGCTAGAGTCCGCTGGAAAGAAAGTAACTTTATTATAGGTATAGACCTTCTACAATTTTTAAGTGCAGTTATTAATATTGAAAGAAACAGTTTAACATTAAATCACAAAGAAAACCGTATAATAAATAAGCCATATCAATATGAAGAAATCTGTGCATTAGAGAGTACTATAGATAAATATGATAGCTTGGCATTAGATCATTTGAATACACAAGAAGTAATTGAAGTTAAGAAAATTATAAAACGATATAGTAAACTTTTTTTCAAAGAAGGAGACAAACTAACTAGTACAACCGAAATAGAACATGAAATACGGACAACTACAGATGAACAACTTAATTAAAAGCTATATAGATACCCACCACAGCATGAGGAAGAAGTCAGAAAACAGATAAAAGAAATGAAAGAACAGGGAATTATTAGAAAAAGCAATTCAAGATATTCGAGCCCACTTTTAGTAATACCAAAAAAGTTAGACAATTCAAAACAACAAAAATTTCACATTGTAATAGATTATAGAAAACAACGAAATAACTATCGACGATAAATTTTCGATTCCTAATATAAATTCAATTCTTGATAAACTCGGAAGAGCCCAGTACTTCACAACAATAGATCTAGCAAAAGGCTACCATCAAATTTTAGTAAAAGAGGAAGACAGAAAGAAAACTGCCTTTGTTACGCCGCATGGTTTATATGAATTTATTAGAATGCCATTTGGGTTGAAAATGCCCCCGCCACTTTTCAAAGACTAATGAATGAAATCTTAAGAGATTTTATTAACAAAAAATGTGTCGTATATTTGGACGATATACTTATTTTTAGCACATCGTTGCAAGAGCATGTTGAAGCCATCAACGAAATATTTAAAGTATTAGAGTATAAGAATTTAAAGATTCAAATCGATAAGTGTAACTTCATGAAGAAGGAGACAGAATTTTTAGGTCATATCTTAACCAAAGAAGGTATTAAACCAAATCCAAACAAAATAGCCATAATAGAAAAGTTACCTTTACCAAAAACAGAAAAGGAGATAAAAAGTTTTTTAGGCATAACAGGTTTCTACAGAAAATTTATTAAAGATTACGCAAAAGTAGCACAACCCATAACAAAATATTTAAAGAAAAATACTAAAATAAATACAAAAGATCCAACTTTCATCGAAGCATTTGAAAAGTTAAAGCAGCTTATTTGTTCACACCCTATATTAAGATTTCCTAACTTTGAAAAAGCATTCACGCTTACAACTGACGCTTCAAATTATGCCATAGGATCGGTTCTTTCTCAAGAAGGGCATCCAATTTGTTTTGCGTCAAGAACATTGAACAATCATGAGAAAAATTATTCAGCAACAGATAAAGAATTTTTAGCAATACTAAGGAGTGTAAACTATTTTAGACCATATCTCTACGGAAGAAAATTCAAATTATTAACAGATCACCAAGCGATAAAATTCTTATATTCAAAACATAAAGGGAAAGATATTTCACCAAGGCATCAAAGATGGCTACTAAAACTAGGAGAATATCAGTTTGACATAGATTAATTAAGAGGAAGAGAAAACAGAGTAACCGATTTCTTAAGCAGAATTAAGGGTAATGATTTTGACCCACAGCAAGATAACAATGACAATATATCAGACATAAACATAATAACAAATATTGAAGACACAGAAGATAACTATTCGTTAGCAGCAACTATACATTCAGCAGAAGAAAATTTACAGGATCATTTTCTAATAAAGGAAGAAATAGTAAATAAATATAAAACACAAATAATAATAACAAATTCCAAAACAGAAGAGTGTAAAACGATTCATGGAAAAAGAATAATTTTCATAGCAAAACACGACTTCCCAACAATGGAAGAAATTTTTACGAAATACTTAAACAAAGGAAAAGTAGGCATATATTCAGATCTACCGGATCAGGAATATAATATAGTGCAAGAAAAATTAGTTCAATTATACTCTAACAACAAACAAATAGAATTCACTAAATGCACACATAGAGCTCAAGATATAGAAACTGAAACGGAAACTGTAAAACAAATATATATTTACCATGTACAAGAGAGTATGCATTCAGGTATTCAAGAGACGTACAACAAAATAAAAAATAAAATATTTTACCCTAAGTTATTAGAATTAATACAGAGAGTGATCAACCAATGCGACTTTTGCAAAGAAGTCAAATAGGACAGAAACCCAGTTAAAAACAAATTTGTTAAGACAGAAACTCCCTCGGATAAAAACCAAATAATACATATAGATACATACGTAATAAAAAACACATATTTCTTAACTATTATAGATAAATTTTCGAAATTTGCAGCCGTTTACCCACTAAACGATAGGAACCATATAACCATTGTAGAGCAGATCGAAAATCATTTTACTAAAATAGGCAAACCAAATAAGATTGTAGCTGACAATGAATTTAATTCAATAAGAATTAAAGAACTATTAAGCCGAGAAAATATTGAATTACATTTAACAAAACCGAACAGCCATACAGGCAATGCAGATGTAGAAAGACTGCATAACTCATTGGCAGAAATATTTAGGATAATATATAATTCAGAAACAGAAAACATATCAGTAAAACAAATTATGCAAAGGGCAGTAAGAAATTATAACGACAGGTACCACTCTACTATTAAATGCACACCTTTTGAAGCGCATTATAATAAAATAGATTTTAAAATCATTAAGAATAATATAGAAACCACTAAAATCAAGATGCTTGATAAAAACAACCTAAACAGAGAAAATTATGAAGAAACAAGTAAGAGTGCTCTAGTCGAGACTGCTCGACTAGGGGATACCCTGAGCCCTGTGAAGAGATAAATATTAAATCATTCTACGCATATTTTATGCATGCATATAAACAACACATACTCACACTCACACACATATCCACGCAAGCATAAGCGCGTGCTCTGTCAACTGCGCAGTTGACGTAGCGACTGCGCTTGGGCTGCAATGTGGGCATTACTATGGGAACTTAATTGTTTAATAACTTTTCTTAGCGATGGACTAAGTGCATCAAACTTTCACAACTTATTAATGGCATTCATATGTATGTATTTGCTAAAGCACAAGCGTCTAGTATTTGATTTGCGCTTTTTACAAATAGGGGGCTATTGGGGGCGAATGGGGCGTGGCATCCAAAATCTAAAGATGACGTTATCTCCGTATTCATTACACGCAACAACACAGCAAATTTGAAGTCTCTAGCTCAAACGATGTACAAACCACGCCTTAAAAACACAGGAAAATTATCGATAAATGCTCATAAAATCGAAATGGAATGAGTTATCGGAAAAATTTTATAAACTTGTGCAGCGTATGGTATTATCGAGTATTCATGTAAAATTTGAAGTCTCTACGTTGCGTACTTAAAAATATCTCAGCGTTCACACGGACGGACGGACGGACGGACGGACAGACGGACAGGGCTATATCGACTCGTCTTGTCGCGCTGATCAAGAATATATATACTTTATGGGGTGTGGCACGCCTCTTTCTGCCTGTTACATACATTTTCACAAAACCATTATACCCTGATTTCCCATTTTCAATGGGCTCAGGGTATAACAAGTAAGAGTGCTCTAGTCGAGACTGCTCGACTAGGGGATACCCTGAGCCCTGTGAAGAGCCAAATATCAAATCATTCTATGATTTTGTATGCATACATACAAACAACACATACACATATATGGGAATTTAATTGTTTAATAACTTTTCTTAGCGATGGACTAAGTGCATCAAACTTTTACAACTTATTAATGGCATTCATATGTCTGTATGTGCCAAAGCACAAGTCTCTAGTATTTTATTTGCGCTTTTTACAAATAGGGGGCTATTGTGGGCGAATGGGGCGTGGCATCCAAAATCTAAAGATTACGTTATCTCCGTATTCATTACACGCAACTACACAACAAATTTGAAGTCTCTAGCTCAAACGATGTACAAACCACGCCTTAAAAACACTTTAAAATTATCGATAAATGCTCATAAAATCGAAATGGAATGAGTTATCGGAAAAATTTTATAAACTTGTGCAGCGTATGGTATTATCGAGTATTCATGTAAAATTTCAAGTCTCTACGTTGCGTACTTAAAAATATCTCAGCGTTCACACGGACGGACGGACGGACAGACGGACGGACGGACGGACGGACGGACGGACGGACGGACGGACGGACGGACGGACGGACGGACAGACGGACAGGGCTATATCGACTCGTCTTGTCGCGCTGATCAAGAATATATATACTTTATGGGGTGTGGCACGCCTCCTTCTGCCTGTTACATACATTTTCACAAAACCATTATACCCTGATTTCCCATTTTCAATGGGCTCAGGGTATAACAAGTAAGAGTGCTCTAGTCGAGACTGCTCGACTAGGGGATACCCTGAGCCCTGTGAAGAGCCAAATATCAAATCATTCTATGATTTTGTATGCATACATACAAACAACACATACACATATATGGGAATTTAATTGTTTAATAACTTTTCTTAGCGATGGACTAAGTGCATCAAACTTTTACAACTTATTAATGGCATTCATATGTCTGTATGTGCCAAAGCACAAGTCTCTAGTATTTTATTTGCGCTTTTTACAAATAGGGGGCTATTGTGGGCGAATGGGGCGTGGCATCCAAAATCTAAAGATTACGTTATCTCCGTATTCATTACACGCAACTACACAACAAATTTGAAGTCTCTAGCTCAAACGATGTACAAACCACGCCTTAAAAACACTTTAAAATTATCGATAAATGCTCATAAAATCGAAATGGAATGAGTTATCGGAAAAATTTTATAAACTTGTGCAGCGTATGGTATTATCGAGTATTCATGTAAAATTTCAAGTCTCTACGTTGCGTACTTAAAAATATCTCAGCGTTCACACGGACGGACGGACGGACAGACGGACGGACGGACGCACGGACGGACGGACGGACGGACGGACGGACGGACGGACGGACAGACGGACAGGGCTATATCGACTCGTCTTGTCGCGCTGATCAAGAATATATATACTTTATGGGGTGTGGCACGCCTCCTTCTGCCTGTTACATACATTTTCACAAAACCATTATACCCTGATTTCCCATTTTCAATGGGCTCAGGGTATAAAAAGAGAAGAGGGGTTTATTAAAAACTATAAAGCAGTAAGACACAAAGAAGTACCAAAGTTTAAAAAGCTAAACTTAAGAATATTAACCCAGCAAATATAAAACGTGTTTACAAATATACAGAAAACAAAAATGATTACTCATCAAATACCTAACTGAAAAAAAAAAAAAAAAAAAAAACTATAACAATTAATCTAAGAATGTAAACAAGTTAATATTCATAATTCAAAACAATAATTATAAGTAATACCTACCTTATATATTACCGCTAGTAAAAAAGCTAATAACAATACAGAATTCAGGAGAATTCTTATTTAAATGAGGGAGAAGTTATATATGCATTTAAGGTAATCGATATAAGCATATTTTTAAGCGATTTGTCATCACTAAAAGACAAAGTCCATACCTAAATGTTGCATGTTTGGGATGATGAAAGAACCAGCAACATTATGAAATCAAAAATTACAAAGAAATATTTACTAAGCTGACGCCAGAATAGTCTAGCAACATGTTGAAACTAAAATTAACAAGTAAGAAAACTCTAGTCGGAGGTTCCCGACTAGGAGATACCCTGAGCCCCGTCCGATTTGCATTGTTTAATACGCTATATAGCTTGCATATAACATTAAATTTTCCAAAATGAAATTATAATTTTGAAATTTTATTCAACTAGAATGTATGTAAATCAAAAATAAATAAATAATTAAATAAATAAACAAATTATCAAAAAAAAAAGAAGATAAACAAACATCACCGCACCTGGACTCGAACCTGCATCTATTTACTACATACATATGTAACGTTAAAGCGCGTCATCTCAACTAGCACGACCACCTCATGCATAGATTTAAAAAAAAAATTAAAAAAGTTACACGCTGTCGTCACCGAGTTTCGAACTCGCGACGTTTCGTTCATGCGCTTTGCGTCTACCCACTACGCCACACCAGTATTGCGTTGCTTGTTGGCAAAACGCAAAGTACTACTACAAGGCTATATGTGACAAATACAAAACTAAAGAAGCAGATCAATCGCAATTGTGATTCTTAGAATATGCTGAAATGCGCACATATGAATGTATGTGTATGTGTACATACAAAACGGTGGTCTGTTTCAATGTATTCGTGTAAAGGGCGATATATGACAAATACAAAACTACAGAAGCGGCTGAAAATGCTCAGAAGCGGCTGTGCACATATGCATAAGCAGACGCGCTTGCACGCTTCAATGTATGTATATGTGTAAATGTTTTTTGCTGCGCGTCGCTGCTTGCCACGTGCGTGTGTTAATTGGCTAAACGTTTTGTTTAATTAATCGGGACTGACTTAACGGAATTTGATGAAACTTTCGGCATATGATTCTATTGAATTTTTTACATTTTATAAAAATGCTAATTAATTCACATGGTTATATTTGCATCAGACTCTCAATAAGTGTTTGAAGGCAAGAGGGAGGGGGGGGGGGTTAATTAGTAAAAAGAGCCGGTATCCAAAAAATAAAAAAATAGAAATTGCATAAAATTCACATTAATCTATATGCGGTGCCTAGCTCTAAAGGTGTGGGATATATAATTTTATAACCTGTTTTCGATAAGGTTTAAAATCGATAACAAAACAACCAAAATAGATATCGTTTTTTGGTAACAAACTTGACCTGCGCGTGCTATCCACGGCCCCAACAAAAAAAAATACAAGTCTCTAGCTTGTCTAGATGCTTCAATCGACGCGTTCAAACATACGGACGGACGGACAGACGGACAGACGGACGGACAGACAGACGGACAGGGCTAAATCGACTCAGCTCGTCGCCCTGATCAAGAATATATATACTTTGTGGGGTCTGACACGCCTCCTTCTGCCTGTTACATACATTTAACAAAACCATTATACCCTGATTTCCCATTTTCAATGGGCTCAGGGTATAAAAAGAAACAGCTATGACGCCAGAATAAGCAGCAACATTGTAACTTTGACTTTGAAATGAATAAAGACAGTTCTAATCTGACACTTAACTGAAGAGGTTGAGCCATGTTATTTAATTTCAAAAATAAAGAACTCAAAACAAAATTCGCGTGCTATCCACGGACCCAACAAAAACAAGTAAGAACGTTGCATGAGGGCGAACCTAATGCGTGATACTAGTTTCCCATAGGAGCATCTGGTATATTCGATTTAATAATATATCTCAGATTTTTCATTTATGTAGATTGATGTGAACGCACGCGTTAAGCAGCGACAGCAAAATATATTTACATTTACACATACATTAAAACGTGCAAGCGCGTTTGCTTATGCACGGTCACAAATAAATTCAGCGCCATTCACTCTAGCATATTCTTCAACCAAAATTCTTATTGAGTTGTGTTTGCATTTTCAGCCGCTTCTTTAGTATTGTATTTGTCAAATATCGCCGTTTATACGCATACATTGAAACCGACCACCGTTTTTGTATGTACACATATAAATACATACGTTCATATGCGCGCATTTCAGCTTTTTCTAAGAATCACAATTGCGATTGATTTATGTTTATATTGTGTTTGCATTAACAGCTGCTTCTATAGTTTTGTATTTGTCAAAAGTCGCCCTTGTAGTGAAGTAGTTTCGGATTTGCCAACAGACAATGCAAAACTGATGTGGCGCAGCAGGTAGATGAAAAGCGTGTAAGCAAAAGGGTCCGCGTTCGAGACGCGACGGCGACGGCATGAATATAGTTGGGCAGCTGTTCGTGCCAACATACATACGTACATGATGGGTCCTATCGTCAATTATTTTGTCTGGAATAAATTTGTTCGGAATAAGTCGATATTTGTGTAATCGATATTTGATATTTACATTTTATGTCATGGTCACACACACAAAAAGAAAATAACATAACTGACCTAGGCTATACGAAAAATGATAATTTTAGCAGATAAATTATTTGCAGAACTTCAACATTAAATCGAATTGCATATATTTCTTAATATTTCTCAGAAGTGCCGTTTGTCGTCTTAGCAATTCTTATTAAGCTTATTTATATAGGTGGCACAGGCATAAGAATTTTGCAGCTGGGCATTACAAATTTTGCTGCAAATTTGCCACGCCCCCAGTAGGCGTAGATATATAATATTTGGCAAATTCCTAGAAGGAGTCGAGGGTAATGTAACTGTAAAATTTGGATGCTTACACTCCAAAAATGTAAAAGTTATAGGGTATTTTTTCGATATACCACGGCCCCAAAGGGGCGTAAGATTTATTTTTGGGGAATCAATAGAGGAGGCCTCCAGTAACACAAACATCCAATTTTGAAGCGTCTAGCTCTAAAACTGTAGGAGCTATAATGTTTAGCGATTTGCCACGCCCCCTGAAGGCGTAAGTATGTCCGCCATATCTTTTTGATTTTGGGTTGCTTATCCGAGTATATATATTAAATTTCAAGCCTGTAGCATCAATAGTGCTCAAAATATAGCTGATCTTGTAAAATCACTTTATATTCAGATCCGATTTGCCACGCCCCTAGAGGGCGTAGACATCAAATCTTTTTATGAATATTTATAGAATCGTAGCGTTAAGTTACGTGCCAAATTTCAGCATTCTAGCTTTAAAACTGTAGAAGTTACAGTTAGTTAGGTATAGACCTTCTACAATTTTTAAGTGCAGTTATTAATATTGAAAGAAACAGTTTAACATTAAATCACAAAGAAAACCGTATAATAAATAAGCCATATCAATATGAAGAAATCTGTGCATTAGAGAGTACTATAGATAAATATGATAGCTTGGCATTAGATCATTTGAATACACAAGAAGTAATTGAAGTTAAGAAAATTATAAAACGATATAGTAAACTTTTTTTCAAAGAAGGAGACAAACTAACTAGTACAACCGAAATAGAACATGAAATACGGACAACTACAGATGAACAACTTAATTCAAAGCTATATAGATACCCACCACAGCATGAGGAAGAAGTCAGAAAACAGATAAAAGAAATGAAAGAACAGGGAATTATTAGAAAAAGCAATTCAAGATATTCGAGCCCACTTTTAGTAATACCAAAAAAGTTAGACAATTCAAAACAACAAAAATTTCACATTGTAATAGATTATAGAAAACTTAACGAAATAACTATCGACGATAAATTTTCGATTCCTAATATAAATTCAATTCTTGATAAACTCGGAAGAGCCCAGTACTTCACAACAATAGATCTAGCAAAAGGCTACCATCAAATTTTAGTAAAAGAGGAAGACAGAAAGAAAACTGCCTTTGTTACGCCGCATGGTTTATATGAATTTATTAGAATGCCATTTGGGTTGAAAATGCCCCCGCCACTTTTCAAAGACTAATGAATGAAATCTTAAGAGATTTTATTAACAAAAAATGTGTCGTATATTTGGACGATATACTTATTTTTAGCACATCGTTGCAAGAGCATGTTGAAGCCATCAACGAAATATTTAAAGTATTAGAGGATAAGAATTTAAAGATTCAAATCGATAAGTGTAACTTCATGAAGAAGGAGACAGAATTTTTAGGTCATATCTTAACCAAAGAAGGTATTAAACCAAATCCAAACAAAATAGCCATAATAGAAAAGTTACCTTTACCAAAAACAGAAAAGGAGATAAAAAGTTTTTTAGGCATAACAGGTTTCTACAGAAAATTTATTAAAGATTACGCAAAAGTAGCACAACCCATAACAAAATATTTAAAGAAAAATACTAAAATAAATACAAAAGATCCAACTTTCATCGAAGCATTTGAAAAGTTAAAGCAGCTTATTTGTTCACACCCTATATTAAGATTTCCTAACTTTGAAAAAGCATTCACGCTTACAACTGACGCTTCAAATTATGCCATAGGATCGGTTCTTTCTCAAGAAGGGCATCCAATTTGTTTTGCGTCAAGAACATTGAACAATCATGAGAAAAATTATTCAGCAACAGATAAAGAATTTTTAACAATACTATGGAGTGTAAACTATTTTAGACCATATCTCTACGGAAGAAAATTCAAATTATTAACAGATCACCAAGCGATAAAATTCTTATATTCAAAACATAAAGGGAAAGATATTTCGCCAAGGCATCAAAGATAACTACTAAAACTAGGAGAATATCAGTTTGACATAGATTACTTAAGAGGAAGAGAAAACAGAGTAACCGATTTCTTAAGCAGAATAAAAGGTAATGATTTTGACCCACAGCAAGATAACAATGACAATATATCAGACATAAACATAATAACAAATATTGAAGACACAGAAGATAACTATTCGTTAGCAGCAACTATACATTCAGCAGAAGAAAATTTACAGGATCATTTTCTAATAAAGGAAGAAATAGTAAATAAATATAAAACACAAATAATAATAACAAATTCCAAAACAGAAGAGTGTAAAACGATTCATGGAAAAAGAATAATTTTCATAGCAAAACACGACTTCCCAACAATGGAAGAAATTTTTACGAAATACTTAAACAAAGGAAAAGTAGGCATATATTCAGATCTACCGGATCAGGAATATAATATAGTGCAAGAAAAATTAGTTCAATTATACTCTAACAACAAACAAATAGAATTCACTAAATGCACACATAGAGCTCAAGATATAGAAACTGAAACGGAAGCTGTAAAACAAATATATATTTACCATGTACAAGAGAGTATGCATTCAGGTATTCAAGAGACGTACAACAAAATAAAAAATAAAATATTTTACCCTAAGTTATTAGAATTAATACAGAGAGTGATCAACCAATGCGACTTTTGCAAAGAAGTCAAATAGGACAGAAACCCAGTTAAAAACAAATTTGTTAAGACAGAAACTCCCTCGGATAAAAACCAAATAATACATATAGATACATACGTAATAAAAAACACATACTTCTTAACTATTATAGATACATTTTCGAAATTTGCAGCCGTTTACCCACTAAACGATAGGAACCATATAACCATTGTAGAGCAGATCGAAAATCATTTTACTAAAATAGGCAAACCAAATAAGATTGTAGCTGACAATGAATTTAATTCAATAAGAATTAAAGAACTATTAAGCCGAGAAAATATTGAATTACATTTAACAAAACCGAACAGCCATACAGGCAATGCAGATGTAGAAAGACTGCATAACTCATTGGCAGAAATATTTAGGATAATATATAATTCAGAAACAGAAAACATATCAGTAAAACAAATTATGCAAAGGGCAGTAAGAAATTATAACGACAGGTACCACTCTACTATTAAATGCACACCTTTTGAAGCGCATAATAATAAAATAGATTTTAAAATCATTAAGAATAATATAGAAACCACTAAAATCAAGATGCTTGATAAAAACAACCAAAACAGAGAAAATTATGAAGAAAAAAGAGAAGAGGGGTTTATTAAAAACTATAAAGCAGTAAGACACAAAGAAGTACCAAAGTTTAAAAAGCTAAACTTAAGAATATTAACCCAGCAAATATAAAACGTGTTTACAAATATACAGAAAACAAAAATGATTACTCATCAAATACCTAACTGAAAAAAAAAAAAAAAAAAAAACTATAACAATTAATCTAAGAATGTAAACAAGTTAATATTCATAATTCAAAACAATAATTATAAGTAATACCTACCTTATATATTACCGCTAGTAAAAAAGTTAATAACAATACAGAATTCAGGAGAATTCTTATTTAAATGAGGGAGAAGTTATATATGCATTTAAGGTAATCGATATAAGCATATTTTTAAGCGATTTGTCATCACTAAAAGACAAAGTCCATACCTAAATGTTGCATGTTTGGGATGATGAAAGAACCAGCAACATTATGAAATCAAAAATTACAAAGAAATATTTACTAAGCTGACGCCAGAATAGTCTAGCAACATGTTGAAACTAAAATTAACAAGTAAGAAAACTCTAGTCGGAGGTTCCCGACTAGGAGATACCCTGAGCCCCGTCCGATTTGCATTGTTTAATACGCTATATAGCTTGCATATAACATTAAATTTTCCAAAATGAAATTATAATTTTGAAATTTTATTCAACTAGAATGTATGTAAATCAAAAATAAATAAATAATTAAATAAATAAACAAATTATCAAAAAAAAAAGAAGATAAACAAACATCACCGCACCTGGACTCGAACCTGCATCTATTTACTACATACATATGTAACGTTAAAGCGCGTCATCTCAACTAGCACGACCACCTCATGTTTATAGATTTAAAAAAAAAATTAAAAAGTTACACGCTGTCTTCACCGAGTTTCGAACTCGCGACGTTTCGTTCATGCGCTTTGCGTCTACCCACTACGCCACACCAGTATTGCGTTGCTTGTTGGCAAAACGCAAAGTACTACTACAAGGCTATATGTGACAAATACAAAACTAAAGAAGCAGATCAATCGCAATTGTGATTCTTAGAATATGCTGAAATGCGCACATATGAATGTATGTGTATGTGTACATACAAAAACGGTGGTCTGTTTCAATGTATTCGTGTAAAGGGCGATATATGACAAATACAAAACTACAGAAGCGGCTGAAAATGCTCAGAAGCGGCTGTGCACATATGCATAAGCAGACGCGCTTGCACGCTTCAATGTATGTATATGTGTAAATGTTTTTTGCTGCGCGTCGCTGCTTGCCACGTGCGTGTGTTAATTGGCTAAACGTTTTGTTTAATTAATCGGGACTGACTTAACGGAATTTGATGAAACTTTCGGCATATGATTCTATTGAATTTTTTACATTTTATAATATATTAATATATATATTAATTGCGTAAAATTCACATTAACCTATATGCAAAATTTAAGAAGACTAGATCTAAAGGTGTGGGAGATATAATTTTATAACCTGTTTTCGATAAGGTTTAAAATCGATAACATTACAACAAAAATATATATAGTTTTTCGGTAACAAAATTGACCTGCGCGTGCTATCCACGGACCAAAAAAAAATTCCAGTCTCTACCTTGCCTAGATGCTTCAATCTACGCGTTTAAACATACGGACAGACGGGCAGACGGACAGACGGACGGACAGACAGATGGACAGTGCTAAATCGACTCAACTCGTCGCCCTGATCAAGAATATATATACTTTGTGGGGTCTGACACGCCTCCTTCTGCCTGTTACATACATTTAACAAAACCATTATACCCTGATTTCCCATTTTCAATGGGCTCAGGGTATAAATACAATTCAAACACAGATTTTGTTGAAGAATATGCTAGAATTGAATTTATTTGTGCACATGCATAAGCAGACGCGCTTGCTCGTTTCAATGTGTGTATGTGAGAATATATGTAAATGTTTTTTGCTGCGCGTCGCTGCTTGCCACGTGCAGCTAAACGTTTTGTTTAATAAATCGGGACTGACTTAACGGAATTTGATGAAACTTTCAGCATATGATTTTATTGAATTTTTTATATTTTATAAAAATGCTAATTTATTCACATGGTTACTCTCCGTGAGTGGAGATGGGGAGGGGGAGGGGGATTAATTAGTTAAAAGAGCAGGTATCCAAAAAATAAAAAAAATGGAAATTGCGTAAAATTCACATTAACCTATATGCAAAATTTAAGAAGACTAGCTCTAAAGGTGTGGGAGATATAATTTTATAACCTGTTTTCGATAAGGTTTAAAATCGATAACAAAACAACCAAAATAGATATCGTTTTTTGGTAACAAACTTGACCTGCGCGTGCTATCCACGGCCCCAACAAAAAAAATTCAAGTCTCTAGCTTGTCTAGATGCTTCAATCGACGCGTTCAAACATACGGACGGACGGACAGACGGACGGACGGACAGACGGACAGGGCTAAATCGACTCAGCTCGTCGCCCTGATCAAGAATATATATACTTTGTGGGGTCTGACACGCCTCCTTCTGCCTGTTACATACATTTAACAAAACCATTATACCCTGATTTCCCATTTTCAATGGGCTCAGGGTATAAAAAGAAACAGCTATGACGCCAGAATAAGCAGCAACATTGTAACTTTGACTTTGAAATGAATAAAGACAGTTCTAATCTGACACTTAACTGAAGAGGTTGAGCCATGTTATTTAATTTCAAAAATAAAGAACTCAAAACAAAATTCGCGTGCTATCCACGGACCCAACAAAAACAAGTAAGAACGTTGCATGAGGGCGAACCTAATGCGTGATACTAGTTTCCCATAGGAGCATCTGGTATATTCGATTTAATAATATATCTCAGATTTTTCATTTATGTAGATTCATGTGAACGCACGCGTTAAGCAGCGACAGCAAAATATATTTACATTTACACATACATTGAAACGTGCAAGCGCGTTTGCTTATGCACGGTCACAAATAAATTCAGCGCCATTCACTCTAGCATATTCTTCAACCAAAATTCTTATTGAGTTGTGTTTGCATTTTCAGCCGCTACTTTAGTTTTGTATTTGTCAAATATCGCCGTTTATACTCATACATTCAAACCGACCATCGTTTTTGTATGTACAAATATAAATACATACGTTCATATGCGCGCATTTCAGCTTTTTCTAAGAATCACAATTGCGATTGATTTATGTTTATATTGTGTTTGCATTAACAGCTGCTTCTATAGTTTGGTATTTGTCAAAAGTCGCCCTTGTAGTGAAGTAGTTTCGGATTTGCCAACAGACAATGCAAAACTGATGTGGCGCAGCAGGTAGATGAAAAGCGTGTAAGCAAAAGGGTCCGCGTTCGAGACGCGACGGCGACGGCATGAATCTAGTTGGGCAGCTGTTCGTGCCAAAATACATACGTACATGATGGGTCCTATCGTCAATTATTTGGTCTGGAATAAATTTGTTCGGAATAAGTCGATATTTGTGTAATCGATATTTGATATTTACATTTTATGTCATGGTCACACACACAAAAAGAAAATAACATAACTGACCTAGGCTATACGAAAAATGATAATTTTAGCAGATAAATTATTTGCAGAACTTCAACATTAAATCGAATTGCATATATTTCTTAATATTTCTCAGAAGTGCCGTTTGTCGTCTTAGCAATTCTTATTAAGCTTATTTATATAGGTGGCACAGGCATAAGAATTTTGCAGCTGGGCGTTACAAATTTTGCTGCAAATTTGCCACGCCCCCAGTAGGCGTAGACATATAATATTTGGCAAATTCCTAGAAGGAGTCGAGGGTAATGTAACTGTAAAATTTGGATGCTTACACTCCAAAAATGTAAAAGTTACAGGGTATTTTTTCGATATACCACGGCCCCAAAGGGGCGTAAGATTTATTTTTGGGAAATCAATAGAGGAGGCCTCCAGTAACACAAACATCCAATTTTGAAGCGTCTAGCTCTAAAACTGTAGGAGCTATAATGTTTTGCGATTTGCCACGCCCCCTGAAGGCGTAAGTATGTCCGCCATATCTTTTTGATTTTGGGTTGCTTATCCGAGTATATATATCAAATTTCAAGCCTGTAGCATCAATAGTGCTCAAAATATAGCTGATCTTGTAAAATCACTTTATATTCAGATCCGATTTGCCACGCCCCTAGAGGGCGTAGACATCAAATCTTTTTATGAATATTTATAGAATCGTAGCGTTAAGTTACGTGCCAAATTTCAGCATTCTAGCTTTAAAACTGTAGAAGTTACAGTTTTCAAGATTTGCCACGCCCCCAATGGGCATACATATATCCGCCATATCTTTTTGAACTTGGGTGGTCAACGCAAGTATACATTCCAAATTTCAACTCTCTAGCTCTTCAACTAATATGATTTCTTAACTATGGGCGCAAGCATTTTCCGATTTGCCACGCCCTTAGTGGGCGTATCCGAAAAATCTTGACACTTTATAATTCGAGGGTATACACGAGTATATGTTCCAAATTTGAAGTCTCTTGCTTCAATAGCGTAGAAAAATATTGCATACGGACAGATGGACAGCAAGACGGGCATTGCACAAAACCAATATACTACTTTCCCTTTGGGAAACTAGTATAAAAATTCAAGTCTCTAGTTTGTCTAGATGCTTCAATCGACGCGTTTAAAAATACGGACCGACGGACGGACGGACGGACGGACAGACGGACAGACAGACAGACGGACAGGGCTAAATCGATTCAGCTCGTCGCCCTGACCAAGACTATATACTTTGTGGGGTCTGACACGTCTGTTACAAACATTTAACAAAACCATTATACCATTTTCAATGGGCTCAGGATATAAAAAGAAGAAAAACAAACAACCGCTCCTGGACTCGAAACTGCATCTATTTACTACATATGTAACGTTAAAGCGCATCATCTCAACTAGCACAACCACCTCATATTTATAGATTTAAAAAAAAAAATAAAAAGTTACGCTGTTGTCACACTGAGTTTCGAACTCGGGACCTTTCGTTTACGCGCTTTGCGTCTATCGACTACGCCACACCAGTATTGGGTTGGGTGTTGGCAAACCGCAAAGTAGTACTACAAGGGCGATATGTGACAAATACAAAACTAAAGAAGCTAAAGAAGCAGGTCAATCGCAATTGTGATTCTTACAATATGCTGAAATGCGCGCATATGAACGTATGAGTATGTGTATATACAAAACGGTGGTCTGTTTGAATGTATGCGTGTAAAGGGCGATATATGTATGACAAATACATAACTACAGAAGCGGCTGAAAATGCAAACACAATTCAAACACAGATTTGGTTGAAGAATATGCTAGAATGAATGGACTTGAATATATTTGTGCACATGCAAAGTAGACGTGCTTGCTCGTTTCAATGTATGTATGTGAGAATATATGTTAATGTTTTTTGCTGCGCGTCGCTGCTTGCCACGTGCGTGTGTGAATTGGCTAAACGTTTTGTTTAATAGATTGGGTCTGACTTAACGGAATCTAATGCAACTTTCAGCATTTGATTCTATTGAATTTTTTACATTTTATAAAAATGCTAATTTATTCACATGGTTATATTTACAACAGACTCTCATGAGTGGAGAAGGGTGTGGGGGGAGGGTTAATTAGTAAAGAGAGCCGGTATCCAAAAAATCAAAAAATAGAAAATGCATTAAATTCACATGAATATATATACAAAATTTGAGGGGTCTAGCTCTGAAGGTGTGGGAGATATGATTTTATAACTTGTTTTCGATAAGGTTTAAAATCGATAACAAAACAACAAAAATAGATATCGTTTTTCGGTAACAAACTTGACCTGCGCGTGCTATCCACGGACCCAACAAAAAAATTCAAGTATCTAGCTTGTCTAGATGTTCAATCGACGCGTTCAAACACACGGACAGACGGACGGACGGACGGACAGACGGACAGACAGACAAACGGACAGGGCTAAATCGACTAAGCTCTGATCAAGAATATATATACTTTGTGGGGTCTGACACGCCTCCATCTGCCTGTTACATACATTTAACAAAACCATTATACCCTGATTTCCCATTTTCAATGGACTCAGGGTATAAAAAACTAAAGAATCAGATAAATCGCAATTGTGATTCTTAGAATATGCTGAAATGCGCGCATATAAATTTAAGAGTATGTGTACATACAAAAACGGTGGTCTGTTTGAATGTATGCGTGTTAAGGGCGATATATGACAAATACAAAACTACAGAAGCGGCTGAAAATTAACAGAAGCGGTTGTGCACGCCTCCTTCACCTATTACAACAAAACCATTATACCAATGGGCTCAGGATATAGCAAGTAAGAAAACTCTAGTCGGAGGTGCCCGACTAGGAGATACCCTGAGCCCCGTCCGATTTACATTGTTTAATACGCTATATAGCTTGCATATAACATTAAATTTTCCAAAATTAAATTATAATTTTGAAATTTTATTCAACTAGAATGTATGTAAATCAAAAATAAATAAATAATTAAATAAATAAACAAATTATCAAAAAAAAAAGAAGATAAACAAACATCACCGCACCTGGACTCGAACCTGCATCTATTTACTACATACATATGTAACGTTAAAGCGCGTCATCTCAACTAGCACGACCACCTCATGTTTATAGATTTAAAAAAAAAATTAAAAAAGTTACACGCTGTCGTCACCGAGTTTCGAACTCGCGACCTTTCGTTCACGCGCTTTGCGTCTACCCACTATGCCACACCAGTATTGCGTCTCTTGGTGGCAAAACGCAAAGTAGTACTACAAGGCGATAGTGACAAATACAAAACTAAAGAAACTAAAGAAGCAGATCAATCGCAATTGTGATTCTTAGAATGTGCTGAAATGCGCGTATATGAATGTATGTGTATGTGTAAATACAAAAACGGTGGTCTGTTTGAATGTATGCGTGTAAAGGGCGATATATGACAAATACAAAACTACAGAAGCGGCTGAAAATGCTCAGAAGCGGCTGTGCACTATGCATAAACAGACGCGCTTGCACGCTTCAATATATGTATATGTGTAAATGTTTTGTGCTGCGCGTCTCTGCTTGCCACGTGCGTGTGATTATTGGCCAAACGTTTTGTTTAATAAATCGGGACTGACTTAACGGAACTACAGAAGCGGCTGAAAATGCTCAGAAGCGGCTGTGCACTATGCATAAGCAGACGCGCTTGCACGCTTCAATATATGTATATGTGTAAATGTTTTGTGCTGCGCGTCTCTGCTTGCCACGTGCGTGTGATTATTGGCCAAACGTTTTGTTTAATAAATCGGGACTGACTTAACGGAATTTGATGAAACTTTCGGCATATGATTCTATTGAATTTTTTACATTTTATAAAAATGCTAATTTATTTTTTTGGTTACATTTGGAACAGACTCTCAATGGGTCGAGTATGGCGTGGGGAGGGGGGGGGAGTGTAATTAGTAAAAAGAGCCGGTATCCAAAAAATAAAAAAATAGAAATTGCATAAAATTCACTTTAATCTATATGCAAAATTTGACAGGTCTAGCTCTAAAGGTGTGGGAGATATAATTTTATAACATGTTTTCGATAAGGTTTAAAATCGATAACAAAACAACCAAAATAGATATCGTTTTTTGGTAACAAACTTGACCTGCGCGTGCTATCCACGGCCCCAACAAAAAAATTCAAGTATCTAGCTTGTCTAGATGTTCAATCGACGCGTTCAAACATACGGACAGACGGACGGACGGACAGACGGACAGACGGACGGACAGACAGACGGACAGGGCTAAATCGACTCAGCTCGTCGCCCTGATCAAGAATGTATATACTTTGTGGGGTCTGACACGCCTCCTTCTGCCTGTTACATACATTTAACAAAACCATTATACCCTGATTTTCCATTTTCAATGGACTCAGGGTATAAAAAGAAGAAAAACAAACATCACCGCACCTGCACTCGAACCTGCATCTATTTACTACATATGTAACGTTAAAGCGCATCATCTCAACTAGCACAATCACCTCATATTTATAGATTTAAAAAAAAAATTAAAAAGTTACGTTGTCACTGAGATTCAAACTCGGGACCTTTCGTTTACGCGCTTTGCGTCTATCGACTACGCCAGACCAGTATTGGGTTGGGTGTTGGCAAAACGCAAAGTAGTACTACAAGGGCGATATGTGACAAATACAAAACTAAAGAAGCTAAAGAAACAGATCAATCGCAATTGTGATTCTTAGAATATGCTGAAATGCGCGCATATGAATGTATGAGTATGTGTACATAAAACAAGTAAGAGTGCTCTATTCAAGACTGCTCGACTAGGGGATACCCTGAGCCCTGTGAAGAGCCAAATATCAAATCATTTTACGCATCTTTTATGCATGCATATAAACAACACATACACACACACATATGCACGCAAGCATAAACGCGCGCTTTGTCAACTGCGCAGTTGACGCAGCGACTGCGCTTGGGCTGCAATGTGGGCATTACTATGGGAACTTAATTGTTTAATAACTTTTCTTAGCGATGGACTAAGTGCATCAAACTTTCACAACTTATTAATGGCATTCATATGTTTGTATTTGCCAAAGCACAAGTCTCTAGTATTTGATTTGCGCTATTTACAAATAGGGGGCTATTGGGGGCGAAAAATCTAAATATTACGTAATCTCTGTATTCATTGCACGCAACTACACAGCAAATTTGAAATCTCTAGCTCAAACGATGTACCAACCACGCCTTAAAAACACAGGAAAATTATCGATAAATGCTCATAAAATCGAAATGGAATGAGTTATCGGAAAAATTTTATAAACTTGTGCAGCGTATGGTATTATCGAGTATTTATGTAAAATTTCAAGTCTCTACGTTGCGTTCTTAAAAATATCTCAGCGTTCACACGGACGGACGGACGGACGGACGGACGGACAGACGGACAGGGCTATATCGACTCGTCTTGTCGCGCTGATCAAGAATATATATACTTTATGGGGTGTGGCACGCCTCCTTCTGCCTGTTACATACATTTTCACAAAACCATTATACCCTGATTTCCCATTTTCAATGGGCTCAGGGTATAAAAAACGGTGGTCTGTTTGAATGTATGCGTGTTAAGGGCGATATATGACACATACAAAACTTCAGAACCGGCTGAAAATGAACAGAAGCGGCTGTGCACATTCAGAAACAGTCGTGCTTTCTCGTTTTAATGTATGTGAAAATATATGTAAATGTTTTTTGCTGTGCGTCGCTGCTTGCCACGTGCGTGTGATAATTGGCTAAACGTTTTGTTTAATAAATCGGGACTGACTTAACGGAATTTGATGAAACTTTCGGCATATGATTCTATTGAATTTTTTACATTTTCTATAAATGCTAATATATTCACATGGTTATATTTGCAACAGACTCTCCATGAGTGAAGAAAGGGAAGGGGGGGGGGGGGAGGGTTAATTAGTAAAGAGAGCCGGTATCCAAAAAATCAAAAAACAGAAAATGCATAAAATTCACATGAATATATATACAAAATTTGAGGGGTCTAGCTCTGAAGGTGTGGGAGATATGATTTTATAACCTGTTTTCGATAAGGTTTAAAATCGATAACAAAACAACAAAAATAGATATCGTTTTTCGGTAACAAAATTGACCTGCGCGTGCTATCCACGGACCAAAAAAAAAATTCCAGTCTCTACCTTGCCTAGATGCTTCAATCTACGCGTTTAAACATACGGACAGACGGGCAGACGGACAGACGGACGGACAGACAGATGGACAGTGCTAAATCGACTCAACTCGTCGCCCTGATCAAGAATATATATACTTTGTGGGGTCTGACACGCCTCCTTCTGCCTGTTACATACATTTAACAAAACCATTATACCATTTTCAATGGGCTCAGGATATAAAAAGAAGAAAAACAAACATCACCGCACCTGCACTCGAACCTGCATCTATTTACTACATACACTGCGCGTCATCAGGTTAGCGCCCCCTTTACTTTTACCGTCAATCCTCAATAAAATCTAAACCATCAGAGCTCCAGCTTTAATTTTTATACCCTGAGCCCATTGAAAATGGGAAATCAGGGTATAATGGTTTTGTTAAATGTATGTAACAGGCAGAAGGAGGCGTGTCAGACCCCACAAAGTATATACATTCTTGATCAGGGCGACGAGCTGAGTCGATTTAGCCCTGTCCGTCTGTCTGTCCGTCCGTCTGTCCGTCTGTCCGTCCGTCCGTCTGTCCGTATGTTTGAACGCGTCGATCTCAGAACGTAGTTGACCTAGAGACTTAAATTTTTTTTGTTGGGTCCGTGGATAGCACGCGCAGGTCAAGTTTGTTACCAAAAAACGATATCTATTTTGGTTGTTTTGTTATCGATTTTAAACCTTATCGAAAACAGGTTATAAAATTATATCTCCCACACCTTTAGAGCTAGACCTCTCAAATTTTGCATATAGATTAATGTGAATTTTATGCAATTTCTATTTTTTTATTTTTTGGATACCGGCTCTTTTTACTAATTACACTCCCCCCCTCCCCACGCCATACTCGACCCATTGAGAGTCTGTTCCAAATGTAACCAAAAAAATAAATTAGCATTTTTATAAAATGTAAAAAATTCAATAGAATCATATGCCGAAAGTTTCATCAAATTCCGTTAAGTCAGTCCCGATTTATTAAACAAAACGTTTGGCCAATAATCACACGCACGTGGCAAGCAGAGACGCGCAGCACAAAACATTTACACATATACATATATTGAAGCGTGCAAGCGCGTCTGCTTATGCATAGTGCACAGCCGCTTCTGAGCATTTTCAGCCGCTTCTGTAGTTCCGTTAAGTCAGTCCCGATTTATTAAACAAAACGTTTGGCCAATAATCACACGCACGTGGCAAGCAGAGACGCGCAGCACAAAACATTTACACATATACATATATTGAAGCGTGCAAGCGCGTCTTTTTATGCATAGTGCACAGCCGCTTCTGAGCATTTTCAGCCGCTTCTGTAGTTTTGTATTTGTCATATATCGCCCTTTACACGCATACATTCAAACAGACCACCGTTTTTGTATGTACACATACACATACATTCATATACGCGCATTTCAGCACATTCTAAGAATCACAATTGCGATTGATCTGCTTCTTTAGTTTCTTTAGTTTTGTATTTGTCACTATCGCCTTGTAGTACTACTTTGCGTTTTGCCACCAAGAGACGCAATACTGGTGTGGCATAGTGGGTAGACGCAAAGCGCGTGAACGAAAGGTCGCGAGTTCGAAACTCGGTGACGACAGCGTGTAACTTTTTTAATTTTTTTTTTAAATCTATAAACATGAGGTGGTCGTGCTAGTTGAGATGACGCGCTTTAACGTTACATATGTATGTAGTAAATAGATGCAGGTTCGAGTCCAGGTGCGGTGATGTTTGTTTATCTTCTTTTTTTTTTGATAATTTGTTTATTTATTTAATTATTTATTTATTTTTGATTTACATACATTCTAGTTGAATAAAATTTCAAAATTATAATTTAATTTTGGAAAATTTAATGTTATATGCAAGCTATATAGCGTATTAAACAATGTAAATCGGACGGGGCTCAGGGTATCTCCTAGTCGGGCACCTCCGACTAGAGTTTTCTTACTTGTTTTATATTATGCTACATTCATTTCTCTTTAAAATAAAACAATAATGGTATCTGTAGCTATAAGGAATATTTTTTAATAAATGTTTTTCGGAAAGATACAAAAAAAATGTAACAAAAATTTGGTCATCAGGTTAGCGCCCCCTGGGTTAAATTCAATTTAATTAAGTTGTAGGCGTATAATGGTAGTTTATAACACCTGTATATTCAATTTCTATCATTTTTAAGAAATATTAGTAGTGCGTAGTCCCGCCTTTGTTAAAAAATACTTCAAAAATTCGATTGAATATAATTCAATGAAATGGTTGACCAAGCGCGTTTGATTCCTTCGACTAACACTCTCTTTGTACCAAACTGCTTTCCGGACTCATACATTTTCCTGACCATCCATTCCCAGACGTTATCAATGATATTAAGGTGGGGTGAATATGGTGGTCACTCCATGAGATCAACTTTTTGACCCTGAATCCATGACTTCACGGATCGAGAAATGTGAATTGAAGCATTATCATGCTGAAAAGCCCATTGCAGGTTTTGGAAAATGTTTTGGAAATGCGGAAAAACCGTTTTCAACACGTTGTTGTAGTCATGTGCCTTCATGCGCGATGTCAAAAATTGAAGCTTGCAAGTGCCGTAGTATGACAATGCTCCCCACACCATAACCCCTCCCACCTAGCTATGCAATCGATCTAAGGGATGTTCTTCTTTGCGTAGATCATGAAAATAATAGTTATAACCATCAGGTCCTTCCAATTTATTTTTTTTCATCTGAAAAGACAACATACCACTATTGGGTAGACCACGTCAAGTGCGCTTGGACAAAATTTAAGCGTACACCTAATTCTGTTTTTACACGAATTATTTTTACACGAATTTGAAATAACACGAGTAAATACGAAAAAATATTTCTATTTTTACACGACATAATTTGAAATAACACGAATACAAAAAAAATAAAATTACTTTTTTTACATGAATTATTGGATTTAACATAAATAAATAAAATAACTACAACAATATTTTTTTTATATTATTTAGTCTAATTTTAACTTATTTTTTTAGGTCTAGAACCAATCTATTATTTTTGTACTTGGCCAGTATCTTTTTTTACACGATTTTTTTTTACACGAATTTCTCGGGAACCATTCTATCGTGTAAAAACAGAATTAGGTGTATATGTTTTCTCAGCATAGTGAGTTGAGGTTTTTTTTTTAATTTCAGTTTTTTTAAGAAATTAGCTTTCTTGATTACTCTTTGGACCGTTGAAAAGCTTGCCTTAACACCTGTGTTTTCCCTAATCTTGGTGGTCAACTCGTGCGAATTTGAAGTTTCCCGAAGTATTGCTCTTCTATCTGCTTGTGGAATCACTTGATTATTGCTGCCTTTGTAGTTTTTTCCATAGCTTTCCTTATTTTTAAGAAAATTATCAATTGGTTGTCTGTGTCTTCACGTATTTTCAGCAATTTTATGGTAGAACAGTCCAGATGCAAAGTATGCCTCAATCTTTGATTTTTCAACCAAAGATAAAACTGTTCCTTTACCCATAGGGCACATTTATTTAAAGATATTCAATCGATTAAGCTTCAAAGAAAAATTGGTGACTGTAACTGCCAAAATAAGCGAGATAACTAAAATTGCATTTGGCGGCGCTAATCTAATGACGCAAAATAAGTGCACACATTCTTTACGAAAATAGCTTTAATAGAAATTAAAACATAACGGTTCTTCTCCCGCGCTTTGTTTCATTATGAGAGAGATCGTATATGATGGTAACATAATCAAAACAAAAACTAAGAAGATACGTGCAATAGGCAAAGAGAAAAAACGAAAAGAAAATGAGTGTAAAGGGGGGCGCTAACCTGATGACCCGCAGTGTATGTAACGTTAAAGCGCATCATCTCAACTAGCACAACCACCTCATATTTATAGATTTAAAAAAAAAAATGAAAAAGTTACGCCGTTGTCACTGAGTTTCGAACTCGGGACTTTTCGTTTACGCGCTTTGCGTCTATCGACTACGCCACACCAGTATTGTGTTGGGTGTTGGCAAAACGCAAAGTAGTACTACAAGGGCGATATGTGACAAATACAAAACTAAAGAAGCTAAAGAAACAGATCAATCGCAATTGTGATTCTTAGAATATGCTGAAATGCGCGCATATGAATATATGAGTATGTGTACATACAAAAACGGTGGTCTGTTTGAATGTATGCGTGTTAAGGGCGATATATGACAAATACAAAACTACAGAAGCGGCTGAAAATGAACAGAACCGGCTGTGCACATGCATAAGCAGTCGCGCTTGCTCGTTTCAATGTATGTATGTCAGAATATAAGTAAATGTTTTTTGCTGTGCGTCGCTGCTTGCCACGTGCGTGTGATAATTGGCTAAACGTTTTGTTTAATAAATCGGGACTGACTTAACGGAATTTGATGAAACTTTCGGCATATGATTCTATTGAATTTTTTACATTTTGTAAAAATGCTAATGTATTCACATGGTTATATTTGCAACAGACTCTCCATGAGTGGAAAAGGGGGGGTGATTTAGTAAAAAGAGCCGGTATCCAAAAAATAAAAGTAGAAAACGCATAAAATTCACATGAATATATATACAAAATTTGAGCTCTAAAGGTGTGGGAGATATAATTTTATAACCTGTTTTCGATAAGGTTTAAAATCGATAACATTACAACCAAAATAGATATCGTTTTTCGGTAACAAACTTGACCTGCGCGTGCTATCCACGGACCAAAAAAAAAAATTCCAGTCTCTACCTTGCCTAGATGCTTCAATCGACGCGTCCAAACAAACGGACAGACGGGCAGACGGACAGACGGACGGACAGACAGACGGACAAGGCTAAATCGACTCAGCTCGTCGCCCTGATCAAGAATATATATACTTTGTGGGGTCTGACACGCCTCCTTCTGCCTGTTACATAAATTTAACAAAACCATTATACCCTGATTTCCCATTTTCAATGGGCTCAGCATATAACAAGTAAGAAAACTCTAGTCGGAGGTGCCCGACTAGGAGATACCCTGAGCCCCGTCCGATTTACATTGTTTAATACGCTATATAGCTTGCATATAACATTAAATTTTCCAAAATTAAATTATAATTTTGAAATTTTATTCAACTAGAATGTATGTAAATCAAAAATAAATAAATAATTAAATAAATAAACAAATTATCAAAAAAAAAAGAAGATAAACAAACATCACCGCACCTGGACTCGAACCTGCATCTATTTACTACATACATATGTAACGTTAAAGCGCGTCATCTCAACTAGCACGACCACCTCATGTTTATAGATTTAAAAAAAAAATTAAAAAAGTTACACGCTGTCGTCACCGAGTTTCGAACTCGCGACCTTTCATTCACGCGCTTTGCGTCTACCCACTATGCCACACCAGTATTGCGTCTCTTGGTGGCAAAACGCAAAGTAGTACTACAAGGCGATAGTGACAAATACAAAACTAAAGAAACTAAAGAAGCAGATCAATCGCAATTGTGATTCTTAGAATGTGCTGAAATGCGCGTATATGAATGTATGTGTATGTGTACATACAAAAACGGTGGTCTGTTTGAATGTATGCGTGTAAAGGGATAGATATATGACAAATACAAAACTACAGAAGCGGCTGAAAATGCTCAGAAGCGGCTGTGCACTATGCATAAGCAGACGCGCTTGCACGCTTCAATATATGTATATGTGTAAATGTTTTGTGCTGCGCGTCTCTGCTTGCCACGTGCGTGTGATTATTGGCCAAACGTTTTGTTTAATAAATCGGGACTGACTTAACGGAACTACAGAAGCGGCTGAAAATGCTCAGAAGCGGCTGTGCACTATGCATAAGCAGACGCGCTTGCACGCTTCAATATATGTATATGTGTAAATGTTTTGTGCTGCGCGTCTCTGCTTGCCACGTGCGTGTGATTATTGGCCAAACGTTTTGTTTAATAAATCGGGACTGACTTAACGGAATTTGATGAAACTTTCATAAAATTATTTTATGTCTACGCCCACTGGGGGCGTGGCAAATCGGATCTGAATATAGAGTGATTTTACAAATTCAGCTATATTTTGAGCACTATTGATGCTACAGGCTTGAAATTTGATATATATACTCGGATAAGCGACCCAAGATAAAAAATATATGGCGGACATACCTACGCCTTCAGGGGGCGTGGCAAATCGCAAAAAGCTTATAGTTCCTACAGTTTTAGAGCTAGACGCTTCAAAATTGGATGTTTGTGTTACTGGAGGCCTCCTCTATTGATTCCCCAAAAATAAATCTTACGCCCCTTTGGGGGCGTGGTATATGGAAAAAATACCCTGTAACTTTCACATTTTTGGAGTGTAAGTATCCAAACTTTACAGTTACATCCTCGACTCATTCTAGGAACTTGCCAAATATGATATGTTTACGCCTACTGGGGGCGTGGCAAATTGGCAACAAAATTTGTAACGCCCAGCTGCAAAATTCATATGCCTGTGCCACCTATATAAATAAGCTTAATAAGAATTGCTAAGACGACAAACGGCACTTCTGAGAAATATTAAGAAATATATGCAATTCGATTTAATGTTGAAGTTCTGCAAATAATTTATCTGCTAAAATTATCATTTTTCGTATAGCCTAGGTCAGTTATGTTTTCTTTTTGTGACAAAAAATGTAAATATCAAATACCGTTATTTGTGTAATCGACTTAGTCCGAACAAAATTATTCACACACAAAAAAATTGACGATAGGTCCCATCAGGTATGTATGTATGTAGGCACGAACAGCTGCGCAACTATTTTCATGCCGTCGCCGCCGCGTCTCGAACGCGGACCCTTTTGCTTACACGCTTTTCATCTACCTGCTGCGCCACATCAGTTTTGCATTGCCTGTTGGCAAATTCGAAACTACTTCACTACAAGGGCGACTTTTGACAAATACAAAACTATAGAAGCTGCTGTTAATGCAAACACAATATAAACATAAATCAATCGCGATTGTGATTCTTATAAAATGCTGAAATGCGCGCATATGAACGTATGTATTTATATGTGTACATACAAAAACGGTGGTCGGTTTGAATGTATGCGTATAAACGGCGATATTTGACAAATACAAAACTAAAGAAGCGGCTGAAAATGCAACCACAAGTCAATAACAATTTAGGTTGAAAAATATGCTAGAATGAATGGCGCTGCTTAACGCGTTTAATAGATTGCGACTGACTTAACGGAACTTGATGAAACTTTCAGCATATGATTCTATTGAATTTTTTACATTTTATAAAAAATTAATTCATTCACATAGGTATATTTGCAAAAATGGAAATTGCATAAAATTCACATGAATCTACATAAATGCAAAATTTGAGATAAATTATTAAATTTAAAATACCAGATGCCCCGTGGGAAACGAGTATCACGCTTCAGGTTTCGTCCTAAGGCAACGTTCTTACTTGTTTTTTGTTAATTTGTTTATTTATTTAATTATTTATTTATTTTTGATTTACATACATTCTAGTTGAATACAATTTCAAAATTATAATTTAATTTTGGAAAATTTATATATTAAATATTAAACAATGCAAATCGGACGGGGCTCAGGGGATCTTATAGTCGGGCACCTCCGACTAGAGTTTTCTTATTTGTTTCTTGTATGTCTTGAGTGTTCTTGAACTTGATATTTATTTTTATGCTAATATTTCATTTGTTATGTGGTTGCTGTTGGTGGTGTAATTTGATACGAAATTACTTGTTAGGGTAGGGCATGGAATTTATTACTTGTAATTTTATGTATGTCGAGCCGAAATGCAAGCTATTGTAATGAGCAAAATTTATTATTCTTTTTGTTTTGTTTTGTAGGGCATAATCATTGCATAATATTGTTTCCATTCGTACTAGGCACTGATCTGCACTAGATGCTCGCCATAGCAATAATAAAGGAACACTTGCTTGGTTATATATATATGTTGTTTCCATTAGTGCCAAACAATGATCTGCACTAGATCCTTGCCATAGCAATAGTAAAGGAACACTTTTTATTTTGTAGGGTATAACAATTGTTTCGTTATATATGTAGTGTTTCCATTAGTACTAAACAATGATCTGCACTAGATCCTTGTCAAAGCAATAATAAAGGAATAAACAAAATTTTTTTTATACCCTGAGCCCATTGAAAATGGGAAATCAGGGTATAATGGTTTTGTTAAACAGGCAGAAGAAGGCGTGTCAGACCCCACAAAGTATATATATTCTTGATCAGGGCGACGAGCTGAGTCGATTTAGCCCTGTCCGTCTGTCTGTCCGTCCGTCTGTCCGTCCGTCCGTCCGTCCGTATGTTTGAACGCGTCGATTGAAGCATCTAGACAAGCTAGAGACTTGAATTTTTTTGTTGGGTCCGTGGATAGCACGCGCAGGTCAAGTTTGTTACCAAAAAACGATATCTATTTTTGTTGTAATGTTATCGATTTTAAACCTTATCAAAAACAGGCTATAAAATTCTATCTCCCACACCTTTAGAGTTAGACCCCTCAAATTTTGCATAAGATTCATGTGAATTTTATACAATTTCTATTTTTTTATTTTTTGGATACCGGCTCTTTTTACTAATAAATGTAGGTTCGAGTCCAGGTGCGGTGATGTTTGTTTGTTTTTTTTTTTTTTTTTTTTTTTTTTTTGATTTACATACATTCTAGTTGAATCAAATTTCAAAATTATAATTTATATGCAAGCTATATAGCGTATTAAACAATGCAAACCGGACGGGGCTCAGGGGAGCTCCTAGTCGGGCACCTCCGACTAGAGTTTTCTTACTTGTTTTTTTTTTTTTTTGTTTGTTTAGTTATATATATATTGTCAAAAATAAGTGAATGAATACACTTGACTATGTTGGGGTTTAGTACTGTACTGATCTTTATTCTTCTGAGGCTGGGTATATATACCCAGCCTCATGCATAATTTCAACCCTTAAATCTAATGTGTCTATTGCTGAGTGTGTAAGGCTCAGCATTGGTCTATTGTATTCTTATACTATCGCTGAGGTTGTAGGGCTCAGCGTTTGTCTATTATCTATTCTTAACCTATCGCTGACGTTGTAAGGGTCAGCGTTCATCTGGCTATTTTAAGATTCCACACATGTGGCCTTTCTTCATTTATCGCACTGCATGCTAGTCAAGTGCGTAGAAGGCATGTTTACATATTTATATATATTTCTATGTTCATGCCTGAACATTCTGCCAGAGCCAGAAAGGTGACAATCTGTAATCGCTGTCTCTGGTCTTTTTACTTAATTATATACAAGACAATGACAATTATTACTATTCCAATCCTTGAATAGTTTATGTTCGTGCCTGAACATTCTGCGGGGCCCGGAAAATGCGATAGCCAGATATGGTCGAGTACTCAGCTGCTTCCTTGGTCTTCTGCGCTGGTGGCGGTTCCCATTCCAAGTGAAGTCGGTTCTCTTTAAAATGTGTACACCCTTTGTAGATGTCGTCAATCGTTGAGTGTGCTGAGGCGGAGGCCGCTTGCATCATTGCTGCTGATGTCAAGGCCTCCAAATTAGGGTCATCCACTTTTTGAAGATTATGCTGCCGTAGAGCAGCTATTGATAATGACTGGGATGCAACCGAATCGCTTGTAGTGGATACGATATTTTCCTTTGAAATGGTGTTGTTGCTGCTCTCAATGAAGTTTTCGACCGCCGATTTAATTGTCGTTAATATATTTGCAGCCTTAGTGGTTTCCGAAGCAATTTGTTGTTGTTTTAATTGTTTTGCTGGGATTGTAGCTGAAGCGGAGATTACAGAATTCGAGACGATATCATTATTTTTATCTCCAACTGTACTTCTGGTTTCAGTTGCAGTTTCAGTTGCGGTAGAAGTTTTCTGGACATCCTTCGGGCTGCTATCAATGGAAGTATCGTCAATCGACTGATCTTCCACTTGGATTTCTTTTGATGTCGGTATCGAAGATGTGACAGCAATTACACTCTCGTCCCCATCTTCCATGTTCTCCTGCTCTTGCGGTTGATCCATTTTAAATATTTTTCCCATTGACCATTTATCTTCTCCTAATCCTCCCATGTGAGGGCTTGCCGGCGGAATGAAATGCCACTGGCTGTTCCGTTTTTCTGGCACTGGTTCCAGACCACTATTTTCTTTTTTAGCGGCGGTTTTATGGCTTGATAGCTTCTGATCAGCGATGACGGTGTCCCTATTAACGGAGGTGCTCTCGATCTTGCGGATACTGCCTTCAAAATTGGTCTTCAGTTCCTTGTTCATTGGCTGGTTAATGGAGATATCCAATAGTTGGCACCTTTTTGCATAGCGCTTGCACAAATAGTCCCACGCTGCATTGTAGTTGCCAACTGCAATTGAGAAATGGCTTATGACCACTGTTGCGTCTCCCTTGATACACATTTTTAGGTATATCAACTTTCTTTTGTCGCTGATATCCTTCCTCTTGTGAATCATGTTCGAGAATATCTCGAAGAACGCTGGCCATTTTTTGGGATTTCCATAGAAATGAGGAAGTTTTGGTTTCTGGGGCTTTGGATCTTCGTACAGCGGAAGGTCTTCTTCTATGTTCTGCAAGTCACTTACTCTTTTGTTAAGTTTATTTGACAGCCCGTCGACGAGGAATTCCAGTTCTTCTATATAGTCGCTATCGTAGGCAGACTTTCCATATCTTGCCTGTAAGCCCGTGAACAGTGTCTGGACTTCGTTTAATCGGAAGTTTAGCTTATCTTTATGTTCAAAGATTTCTTCCTGGTTGCTTGAGTTTAGGTAGACATACACTTCTTGGACGTACTGCCTTACTTTTAGACGTTCTTCGTCAACAAGCTTAATCCACTCATCCTTTAGGCTCATACTTCTGTGTGAAAATATTATTTCCTCTTGAGTATTTTCTTGTCTGGATGTTTCCGGTCGTATTTGCCAATTTTTGCTTGTAGATGGTTTGTCGGTGTCCATAGTGTGGTCGGCAACTTCGACCTTCATCAGGGCCTTCTTGTAGCTCCTGATTGATTCCATAATCCAATCATATATTTTCTCTGTAAAATATTGATGGTTGATGACACCGATTTTCTTCAGCAGTGAATGATTGGCAGTGAATTCTGCTGCCAACTTATCCACAACTGCAAACTCCTCCTTTTTAGCTATGGCCTGCAGGATGCTGTCATATATCTCTGATTGTTTCTCTAGAGTTTTCGTTAACAGCATCTCTTTATTCTTTGGCTTGACCCGTTGGAGGTTTTTTTGTTTTGATCACCAGGTTGATCGTGCTGTGCCTCTACTCACAGCGTGGGTTGGTAAGCCAAAGATATTTTTTAAGTACTTTCCACAAACATTTAGTAAATTTGTGGTTTCGGCTTTTATGACCGGGATCGAATACAGTAATCACTCAGCTGGAAGCACGCAGTACTTGACTGTGTTGATTTCCAATCCGGCTCGAAGGACCATGAATGAATACACTTGACTATGTTGGGGTTTAGTACTGTACTGATCTTTATTCTTCTGAGGCTGGGTATATATACCCAGCCTCATGCATAATTTCAACCCTTAAATCTAATGTGTCTATTGCTGAGTGTGTAAGGCTCAGCATTGGTCTATTGTATTCTTATACTATCGCTGAGGTTGTAGGGCTCAGCGTTTGTCTATTATCTATTCTTAACCTATCGCTGACGTTGTAAGGGTCAGCGTTCATCTGGCTATTTTAAGATTCCACACATGTGGCCTTTCTTCATTTATCGCACTGCATGCTAGTCAAGTGCGTAGAAGGCATGTTTACATATTTATATATATTTCTATGTTCATGCCTGAACAATAAGCAATGATGCCTGCCATACAAATCATTTTTACTCTCTTTTTTTCTTCTCTTTTTTCTCTTGTGTTACTCTTTTGCCAATTGAGTCTTCTTTCCCTACTCTTTGCCACTAGCTCACCTGTCTTTACATTATTAATATCGTGGTGCTTCCGAGAAGCATCCTTGCGATCCTTGGTTTTGTATGCCGGCTGCGCCAATTACCAGTCCAGTCTTGTGAGTCTCTAGCTTCCTGGGTTGTCCCGAGTGTGAACGTGGTTTGTAAAGGTTTGCTTGTAATATTGAGTAGTATTGACTTTGCACTTGAACTGTGAAAAACACTTGAATAAAACACGACCGTTCTTTTTGTGAGTTCGCTCCGAAGTGTAGTGTGGTTTATTCAATCTTGCTTTTTGTAAGCCTACGCAGAGGCTATGTATAGTAAAGTACATTATGTATAAATCTAAGAGCTATGTAATGTGAGCTATGTAATGGGATCGCTGATTCAGTTTGTTGCCGGATGTCGAGTCCCAGATTCAGAAATTGTTTACATCAAATCTTTAGTTCGATTTCTGTTGCATCAGCTAAATATTGTCAAGTGCTTTAAGTGGAGCGGGTCACCAATGTAAGAGTTCGATGACATTGTTGGTCAGGTCAGAATTGTACGAGCGGGTTTCGGAGGGGGCGACGTAGAGCGATAACTCCTCCCCCCTTAACTTGGAACGAAGGCCATAACGAAGGCATTTCCAAGATCGTTGTGGCTGGAGTGACAATTGGGTCCTGGATGGAGGTCGAATATATAATGGTTTTATGTTTATAGATCCACTTTAATGTTGCAGCTATTGCTAATCCGATGATGAGTATGTAGACGGTTGTCAGATGTGTGTTAGCTTGGTTTTTTTATTTAAAGAACTATCTGGTCGTCTTGTAGGTCGTATAGATTTAGGTTGTGCAAGCTCAAGTTTTTTGTAGAAGTGTTTATGGTCAAGTTGCTGATGTGTGGTAAGTTTATTTCAAGTGTGTCTTCGACGGTGGTGGCGGCATGTACATACTTGATGCCATCCACAGTTATTGAGCAGTTGTCATAGTAGATATTCATGGAACCATCAAGAGTTTTATCTGGTATGCAAGTGGAAGTAAGGTTTATGTTCTTTGCATTAAATATTAGCAGCAGTCCTTTTACTGGTGTGAAGATTTGTTGTAGTTGGCCACCGTCGACGATGTTGCAAGTTGCCATGCTATTGTTGAGTAGATTTGATAGGCAGAGCTGATTCAGCGGTAAAGTAGGGGTCTCACATACATATACTTTGCCCAACTTAATACAAGGTGAATTTATTTCTTTAATTGTTAGTGTTCGGCGCAGCAGCTAATAATTGCTCTTAAATAAGTTTCTCTTAAGCCATTTGCTCTTTATCACATTCTCATTCGCTTATAGCGCAGTTAGGCACAAAAAGAAACTGTAACACACATACATATGTAAATTTATGCTGCTCGGTCACTTGTTTATCATTTTGTATTCTATTCTTTAAGTTCGAAAATCACCTTCAAGCGAGCAACACCTATCTCTATTGTAATTGTATTAACTTTGCCTACACGATCATCGCGGACTAGGCATTAAATTAATAAATAATAAGCTAAATTAAATCGTGGTTTTATTATTTGCCTTCGTAAATGATTGGAGCCAGAGTTGCCGAAAAAGCTCGGCAGCTTCCAACATTTTGGTGACCCCGACGTGATTTATACACTCCGTGGTGTTTCGTTTAGTGTATCAAGTTAGTACTCAACTTCGTCGAAGTACAACGGTGTGAATCATTAACATTTGTGCAAAATAGTGCATTCAAATTAATAACACATCGCGTTGTACGACGAAACAGTGTAAAGCATTAACATTTGTGCAAAATAGTGCATTCAAATTAACAATAAACTTCGTCGTACACGACAGTGCAAAGCGTTAAAATTTGTGCAAAATATTGCATTCAAATTAATAAAAAATCTCGTCGTGTAAAACATTAACATTTATGCTCAAGTTAGATATTAATTTGTGCATACAATAGTGCATGGAATTGTGCGTACATTATCTTGAGATTTTTCTTATTCCTCTTTAATCGTCTGTTTCGTTCGTCGCGTTTGGCGCCTGCTGTGCATCGTCTGCATATAGGGCCCGCTAAGCCGAAAAAGCTGTGTCAATCATAGAAGACACACATACAGACATATATAAAAGCTCAGATAAGCTTGCGGCCGCGCTTGCGTTGTGCTTATCTTTATCATCTTCTTGTTCGTCGGTTGTTCGTCGCGGTTTTTGGCGCTTCTTTGTGCAGCGTTTGCATAGAAGGCCCGCTAATCCGAAAATAGCTGTGTCGATCACACACATACAAACACACGCATTTACAGTGAAAGAGTGAACCTGCATATTAGATCAGCTAAACTCGAAGTGCATTAGAGAGTATATTAGCGTGTGCATTAATTTTGTAACCAAACGTGTTTTTTCGCGAGTAAACAAACTTAAATGAATAACTCAGAGTCGAATGTTGATCAAGTGCCTGAATCTCAGGTTACTTTCTTAAAACTCAAAACAAACGCGCTTTTCGATAGACTTGAAAGGTTATATGCCGGTTTGGACATTGACAAATTAAGTCACATGGACTCGTGTGATTTACGTGTGCTATTGGATTTGCTAACCAAGCTAGAGTCAAACTTTGATTCAGTCCATACTAGCCTAGAAGAATCTAACTTTGAGTCCATATCTAGTGATTTGCCTGCGCGGTTTGAATCAACCTTGTTAAAGTTTAAAGCCTTGCTTCAACGTGAACTAGGAAATCGGTCGGATCAACAACTTTCGTCGACGCTTAATACAAGTGGTTCAAATGCTCATCCAACACTCGTCATGGCTAATCGATCGCGTTTGCCGCAGCTGGAGCTGCCAAAATTTAGTGGAGTCTACACTGAGTGGGAAAACTTATACTCTATGTTCAAGACGATAATAGATGCTGATCCGGATCTCAGTCCTATTGAGAAGTTCCAGCATCTTCGATCCTGCTTAAGTGGTTCTGCGTTCGATACAATCAGCTCATTGGAAATAAACAAAGCAAACTATCTCGTCGCTCTGGATATTCCTCAACGTCGATTTGATAAGCGTTTTATTGCACAGGCACAACTATCTCGTCGCTCTGGATATTCTTCAACGTCGATTTGATAATAAGCGTTTTATTGTACAGGCACACATCAGAGCAATCTTCCGGCTTGAGAAAGTTGATGCATCTGTGGACAGGCTGAGGCAGTTGGTGGATAAAGTTACGTCTCACATTCGGGCTATGCATTCATTAGCATCGCGGGAAGAAGTTTCTGACTGTGTCATCGTGCAAACAGTGTTGCAAAAGCTGGACAAGGTTACTCAGGCTAAATGGGAGGAAGGCTCATCTACTAATGAGTTGCCATCTTGGTCGAGATTGTCAGAATTCTTGCAAGGACGGTGTCGAGTCCTTGAAAATGTGGATCAAGTCTTGCAGGATGGTCAGGTTGGCAAGTCAGGAAAGATCGCGAGTACTCCTTTAAGAAAGGCATTTGTTGCTTCGAAGACTCCTATTCGTTGTGTCTTTTGTGACGATCCAAGTCACGCGCTATTCCAATGTAAGCGTTTTGAGCAATTGTCCCCAATGGCAAGGCATAAGGAGGCCAAGAGGCTCGCCCTTTGCCTCAATTGCCTAAGAAAAGGACATCAGCTGAAGGATTGCAAATCTGGTTCCTGCCGTACCTGCCAATTGAAGCACCATACTTTATTGAATTACAATCAGTCTTCAACAGTTACATCGAACGTAGTCGCTCAACTTAAACAACAAGCAAATGCAATACATCCCACTGCCATGGTTGCAATGTCACCTTCTCTGCCTCAAGTCCACATATCTCCTAACTCGTCTGATGTGGTGCTTCTAGCCACAGCTATAATCCTTGTCAAGAACCGAGCTGGCACATTCGTTCCGTGTCGTGCGCTCTTGGACTCAGGATCTCAATTTCACTTCGTCACCAGTCGGTTTGCAAATCAGCTTCAGCTTCGAAAATGTAAATCATTGACTGCAGTGTCTGGCATTGGAGATGCCAGCTTCTCAACTGAAGGATATTCAGTCAATCTCGTTCTGAAATCGCGGATTTCTGATTATTCTGTCTCCATCACTGCCATCGTCGCCCAGACTATTACTGACGACCAGCCTGGCATCTCAATTTCTACTAAGACTTGGAATATACCCTCAAACTTACAGCTAGCTGATCCCTTGTTTCATAAGTCACAACGGATTGATCTCATCGGAGCTGGTCTCTTCTTCGAGCTGATGTGTGTTGGGCAAATTCAGTTGGCACCTGGATTACCCGTTGTGCAGAAAACGCAGCTCGGCTGGATCATTTCAGGTGGCGGGCAACATGCCCCCAAACTCTGTTCGTTTATCGCAACCCAAAGAAATTCGGATCACGCCAATCACAGCACTCGGCTTGATGAGTTGGTGCGTCAGTTTTGGGAATTGGAACACGTTTTCGAGCCTATTGCCAAGGAACTTAATTGCGAGCATTTCATTACAAACTATCGTCGATTACCTTCTGGGGAATATTCAGTCTGCTTGCCAAAAAATCAAGGCGTTGAATCTTTGGGCGATTCCTATTTGCAGGCCAAGCGTCGATTGTTGAATTTAGAGCGTAAGTTCGCTCGAAATCAATCGTTAAAGGAGAAATACTCAGCATTTATAAAGGAGTATATTGATCTCAATCATATGTCTTTGGTTCCCAGCGAAGAGATCAATGAATGCAAATATTTCTTACCTCATCATTGCGTATACAAAGAAGAGAGTTCGACAACAAAGCTAAGAATTGTCTTTGATGGCTCGGCCGCTACCACATCTGGTTTCTCATTAAACGATTTGCTTATGTCAGGACCGACTATTCAAGCTACCTTGTTTCACACACTCGTTCGTTTTCGTACATTTTCGATTGTATTTACTGGTGATATTGGTAAAATGTATAGGTGTGTGAAGGTCGCGGAGCCTGATTCTATGCTCCAGTGCATTTTATGGCGAAACTCATCAGACGATGCTATCGAAGTCTTCAAATTGAATACTGTCACTTATGGGACCAAACCTGCTTCATTTTTGGCCATTCGTGCAATGCATCAACTAGCAATGGATGAGTCGTCGGCATACCCATTAGGATCCAAAACGGTTTTGTGAGATTTCTACGTTGATGACCTGATCTCAGGAGGCAATTCAGTTGAAGAAGTTCGGGACATAATGCAACAAACCACAGGTCTTCTTGCTCGAGGAAACTAAGTTGAGAAAATGGTGTTCCAATTCAAGAGACGCACTTCGCGGAGTTCCAGAAACCGAACAGGAAAGTTTTCTCAAACTCGATGACGGCAGCTACGTAACCAAGGCACTTGGACTCATCTGGGAATCTCGAAAGGACAGCTTCGTGTTCACTTTCGAGCCCAAAGGTAGTGTAATCAATCACACAAAACGTTCGGTTCTGTCAACCATCGCGCGATGTTACGATCCGCTGGGTTTGATTGGACCAACTTTAACAAGAGCAAAAATATTCTTGCAACGCATGTGGAGAGACAAGCTGCAATGGGATGAAAGCCTGCCACAACCTTTAGAATCAGCTTGGAGTGAGTTTTGTAAGGACTTTCATCAAGTGCGCAATGCGACATTTCCTCGTTATGTACTCCAACTCAAGGCAAGAATCGAGCTACATGCCTTCTGCGATGCCAGTCTTGAGGCTTACGGCTCTTGTGTCTATGTTCGTTCAGCGAAGAATAATGCTGTTAAGGTTCACTTACTCTGTTCTAAGGCAAGAGTCGCCCCATGAAAGACCCTCACGGTGCCTAAGCTTGAGCTATGCGCGGCATTTCTGCTTGCGAACTTGGTAAGCGAAATAAACAAAATGAACTTGTTTGAATGTGAGATGCATTGTTGGTCAGATTCATCCGTAGTCTTGTCTTGGTTAAAAGAAGAGCCATCCAAATTCAATGTATTTGTCGCCAATAAGATTTGCGCCATACAGCAGCTGACAACCGGCATGGAGTGGCATTACGTGCCCGTTGGGATGAATCCAGCGGATATATTATCAAAAGGAGCAGCACCGTTGGGCTTTTGCATTCGAGATTATGGATGCACGGACCTTTTTATTTGCAAATGGAAAGACATTGTTGGCCTAGGCACTGCGTGTCTGAAGCATGCCTTCCTGAAATGCGTCAAAGAGTTCTGTTCTCGGCAGAGCATTCAAACACATAAATTCATTCGGAACAATGAAGCGTATTTTTGGTTACATCAACAAATTCATTAGGAGAACAAAGACACCTGGATTGTTAACGGACGATCTTCGTCAAGGATCGCAAATATTGTGTCGTCTTGTTCAAAGAACTCAGCTGCACCGAGAATACTCTGCACTACGAAGTGGAAAGAATGTTCATTCGTCAAGCACCATTCTTTCGCTCTCTCCGTTTATGGATGACTTTGGTCTACTTCGAGTTGGTGGCCGCTTGCGGCACTCTACTCTCGGCTTCGATGCGCGCCACCCAATTATCTTGCCCAAAGAACATCCCTTGACCTTCTCTATAGTATCTCGTCTTCATCTGGCGCATCATCATGCAGGACCGCAGGCCTTGCTTGGAGTAATTCGACTCCAGTTTTGGCCCATAGGCGGCATGAAAACTGTCTCCCGAGCATTGCGAAAATGTGTCATATGCTGTAGATCCCGGCCTCGTCTAGTGAAGCATATAATGACGGACTTGCCTATGGATCGTATACAGTTTTCACCGGCATTTACTGTCACTGGAATTGACTACTGTGGACCATTTTACTACAAACCCGATGCACGAAACCGAACTTCAATAAAATGCTACATCTGCGTATTCGTTTGCTTCGCAACTAAGGCTGTATGGTTGGAGCTCGAAAAGGATCTGTCGACCGCAGCTTTCTTGGGCGCCCTCAAGCGTTTCATCAGTACGCGCGTATTCCAAGATGCATTTGGTCTGACAACGCTACTAACTTTGTGGGTGCACGGAACGAGCTAGCGGATCTGAAACGTTTATTGTTAAGCCAGGAACATCGCACTGGAGTTCAGAACTACTGCATCAACAACAGTTTTGATTGGAAGTTCATACCTCCTCGCTCGCCACATTTCGGTGGCCTATGGGAAGCAGCAGTGAAGACCGCAAAGAGTCATCTATACCGCGCTATGGGATCATCACTTCTCGGCTTCGATGAACTTCGCACCTTGGTATGCCAAATTCAGGCTATAATCAATTCTCGTCCTCTTGTTCCACTTTCAGAAAATCCCGATGATCTTGGAGTTCTCACTCCAGGACATTTTTTGATTGGTCGACCACTCATCGATTTTCCCGAGCCAGACGTAACTGGACTCGACCACAATCGCCTCGGTCAATGGCAACGCATTGCTTACATACAGCAATTGTTCTGGAAGCGCTGGAGTGAGGAGTACCTTACTATTCTTCAACAGCGTGGAAAATGGGTCACCTCGCAGCCTCCGATCAAGATCAATGATGTCGTATGTGTGAAGGACGAAAACTTGCCGCCGTTAAAATGGCCATTAGCTCGAGTCGTTGAGACCATCGCTGGAGCTGATGGTGCTGTGAGAGTCGCTGTTCTCCGCAAACCCACTGGAACTACACGTCGAGCTGTCAATAAGCTGTGCGTCCTTCCGGTTGATGATCCTGTTAAAAGACTTGGTCTTTCAACGGGGGGAGGATGTTCGGCGCAGCAGCTAATAATTGCTCTTAAATAAGCTTCTCTTAAGCCATCTGCTCTTTATCACATTCTCATTCGCTCATAGTGCAGTTAGGCACAAAAAGAAACTGTAACACACATACATATGTAAATTAATGCTGCTCGGTCACTTGCTTATCATTTTGTATTCTATTCTTTAAGTTCGAAATTCACCTTCAAGCGAGCAACACCTATCTCTATTGTAATTGTATTAACTTTGCCTACACGATCATCGCGGACTAGGCATTAAATTAATAAATAATAAGCTAAATTAAATCGTGGTTTTATTATTTGCCTTCGTAAATGATTGGAGCCAGAGTTGCCGAAAAAGCTCGGCAGCTTCCAACAGTTAGCTTATTTCTAATAATGTGTTTTGGTAGTGTTACAAATTTCGTGTTATTAATTGGTAGGGCTATTATTTGGTCGTATTCATAATGTTCTTTTGATAGTATAGGAATTTGTATCTTAAAAATAAGTTTTTTATTTTCTGTTATTGATTCTAGAGACAGAACATTGTACATTTCATGATCTAAGTCTATTGTTACATTTTGTTGTTGAAAGATATATTTTATTTTTATAATTTCTTCTGTATTCGAGATATACTTAGGGATTATGTTTAATTTCGTGAACAATAGGCATTCTGCAGATGATTGAGTAAAATGTCTATATTGTAATTAATTCTAGCAATATACTGATCTAATTTTAGGCTTCGGTCTTCCGAAGTCTAATTGTAAGTTTTATTCTGATAGTTATTAATAAAATCGCTAATCGTTGCGCGTTCTTTATTTATATGATCCGTGATATTCTTGAATCTAATAAATGTTTCTTTTTGAAATGACTGTGTAAGTTCGATGTTCTTGTGAAGGTATATTAGTTTTTTATTTATTTTTGTTTCGTCTTCAGCGTCCAAATTCCCGGTAACGAATTTTACTACACTACCTAGTCCATTAATTAAACCTCTCTTAGACTTGTTGCTGTTAGGGAGTAAGGTATCTAGTCTATCGAAAACTTGTGTTATTTTTTTATGAAGTATGTCTTTTAGTTCGGAAAATTCTAAGTCATCGGGTAAGGTTTTTATTACGTCTGTTATTTTGTTTACATTTATTACATAGTCGTTTAAGTTTATTACGTGGTTTATTATTTTGAATGAATTCACTACCCTATCTACCCCTATGTTAACTTTAACAAAAGGTTGGTCCTCGTCCAAGACTAGGCGTTGAGAAATGCCTGTAGACAACCTGTAAGTATTCAATTTATTGTAGGATTAGTTACTGGTAGCAGGCTATATGTTCGTGTGTCGCTTAAATTCTTTGTTATTTTCCTTATTTTCTGTTTATGTAGTTTTTGTCTTTTAGCTGTTCTGATTGTTATACCGTTGTCCAGTATTATTTTATTTTTGCTGTATCTAGGTGTAAGTTTGTTTCTTCTATTTTCCTTCCTAAATACTATATTGCCCGATGGTATGGAGAGAGGTTCTATCCTTGTCTCGTTCAATTTCTCTATCCTTTTTGAGGTCTGTTGCTTGAGAAGTGCCTTGATAGCCGGGTATAATGTGTTTTGATACTGATTTAATTTTGTTAGGTAATCATGTTCGTTATTAAATTTGAGAGTCTTGTCAAAAATATGTGTCCGTCCAGTGAATAGTTCATAAGGAGTAAGATTAGTGCTTGAGTGAATGGCATTATTATAAGTTATGATAGTTTCATCGATTATCTCGTAGTGGTCCAATGTATGTTTTAGTTCTTTTCTTTTATTGAGGACTTTTCTATATATCTCGGTCAATGTTGAATGTAATCTCTCAACTGTTGAGTTGCTGCTAGAAGTTGGAAGGAAGTAATGCGAAGCTCAATATTATATTGATCTATAAAGTCTTTAAACATTGCACCTGAAAATTCGGCCCCCTGGTCAAGTATAATTTTCTTAGGTAATCCGAATTGCTTCATGAAAGTTTTAAGAGCTTTTACAACACTAATACAGTTCCTATTGGTCAGTGGGTAGGCTTGTGCGAATTTAGAAAATTTGTCGATTATAGTTAAATTGTAGTTATTATTTATAGTATAAATGTCGGTTTGGATAATATCTAACGGACCGTTCGGTATTTCTGGTAAAACAAAGGGTGGTTTCTGTGGTTGTCTGTCATTTAAGTGTGAGACATATTTCGCATTCTCGAATAACCTGTGAGATTTTGTCCTTTAACAAAGGGGTATAAATTTCCCGTTTTAAGTGTTCGTATGTTTCATCAATTCCTCTGTGATTGTTATTAATGTGGTAAGTTTTGATTAGATTTGTAATCTCCTCTGGGTCCGTGGGTTCCGATAAGAAGAGTAAACATTTAACTACTTTGTAAATATTAGAGTCTGTAAAGTATTTCAGATAAGCTTTTTCTATTACTTCAAAGATTTCGTCTGAGGCATGAATTGCTAGGGTTTTGTTAGGTTTTAACAAGGTTTGCAGGAAATTGCTAGCCAATTCTTGGATGAAATTTGGTTCTGATATGCATGTGCGTATTTTATGAGTAAACGGGGTAGTTTTAGTAATGGAAGTCATTGAATCTATCTTAAAACAAGTAAGAAAACTCTAGTCGGAGGTGCCCGACTAGGAGATCCCCTGAGCCCCGTCCGATTTGCATTGTTTAATACGCTATATAGCTTGCATATAACATTAAATTTCCCAAAATTAAATTATAATTTTGAAATTTTATTCAACTTGAATGTATGCTAATCAAAAATAAATAATTGAAAATGCAAACACAATTCAAACACAGATTTGGTTGAAGAATATGCTAGAATGAATGGCCTTGAATGTATTGGTGCACATGTATATGTTTTTTGCTGCGCGTCGCTGCTTGCCACGAGCGTGTGAAAATTGGCCAAACGTTTTGTTTAATAAATCGGGATTGACTAAACGGAATTTGATGAAACTTTTGGCATATGATTCTATTGAATTTTTTACATTTTATAAACATGTTAATTTATTCACATGGTTATATTTGGAACAGACTCTCAATGGGACGAGTAAGTCGAAGGGGGAGGGGGGTAATTAGTAAAAAGAGCCGGTATCCAAAAAATAAAAAAATAGAAATTGCATAAAATTCACATGAATCTATATGCAAAATTTGAGCGGTCTAGCTCTAAAGGTGTGGGAGATAGAATTTTATAACCTGTTTTCGATAAGGTTTAAAATCGATAACATTACAACAAAAATAGATATCGTTTTTTGGTAACAAACTTGACCTGCGCGTGCTATCCACGGACCCAACAAAAAAAAATTCAAGTCTCTAGGTCAACTACGTTCTGAGATCGACGCGTTCAAACATACGGACGGACGGACGGACGGACGGACGGACAGACGGACGGACGGACAGACAGACGGACAGGGCTAAATCGACTCAGCTCGTCGCCCTGATCAAGAATATATATACTTTGTGGGGTCTGACACGCCTCCTTCTGCCTGTTACATACATTTAACAAAACCATTATACCCTGATTTCCCATTTTCAATGGGCTCAGGGTATAAACAGCTTGGATACAGAAATAGTTTAGTGGTCTAGTTGACAGCGGTATGCTGTCGTGCAAGTTAGTATTAGTGTAATTTAAGCACATATTTGGTTCTGTTCTGCTTAAAGCATCTGCTATTACGTTTTGGGACCCTTTTTTATACCCTGAGCCCATTGAAAATGGGAAAGCAGGGTATAATGGTTTTGTTAAATGTATGTAACAGGCAGAAGGAGGCGTGTCAGACCCCACAAAGTATATATATTTTTGATCAGGGCGACGAGCTGAGTCCGTCCGTCCGTCCGTCCGTATGTTTGAATGCGTCGATTGAAGCATCTAGACAAGCTAGTGACTTGAATTTTTTTGTTGGATCCGTGGATAGCACGCGCAGGTCAAGTTTGTTACCATAAAACGATATCTATTTTTGTTGTTTTGTTATCGATTTTAAACCTTATCGAAAACAGGTTATAAAATTATATCTCCCACACCTTTAGAGCTAGTCTTCTTAAATTTTGCATATAGGTTAATGTGAATTTTACGCAATAGTACATGTAACTGAACGAAGTACAA
>JAWNPF010000022.1:0-88711 GCA_035045185.1 Drosophila meridiana
GCTCTATCAAGAGTAAAATTAAAAGAAAATTTCCTAGGAGAAAATGAAAGTACAGCAGCAACAATACATAGTGCTCATGAAGATAATAGCAATTATATACAGTTAACAGAAAGACCCATAAATTTCTATAATAGACAAATAGAATTTATTAAAGGTACTGAAGACAAAGTAAATATAACAAATTATTTCTATAAAACTAACATTCAAATAACATACAAAGAGATGACAAATACTTATGCAAAAGACATAATCAAGCAGTATTTCTGTAGCAAAAATAACGTTTTATATTTTCATAACGAACATGATTATCCCATATTTCAACAAGCATATGTTGAAATAATAAATTCAAATACAATAACAAAAACAATGAAATCTACTATTAAACTAACCGACATTGAAACATACGCACAATTTAAAGAACTGATATTAGAAAAACATAAGAAATTATTACACCCAGGAATAGGTAAAACAATAAATTGGTTTAAAGGAAAATATTACTACCTAGATTATCAAAAATTAATTCAAAACATTATTAATGAATGTTCAATATGAACATTGCAAAAACCGAACATAGAAACACAAAGCTAACTATAGAAACAACACCAGAGACATTTAATATCAGAGAAAAATATGTAATGGACTTTTACATTATAGATAACTTACAATTCCTTTCATGCATTGACATTTATTCTAAATTTGCAACACTAGTAGAAGTTAAATCTAGGGATTGGTTAGAAGCGAAAAGAGCTATTATAAAAGTATTTAATGAAATGGGAAAACTCATAGAAATAAAAGCAGATAAAGATTCAGCATTCATATGCGCAGCGTTACAGAACTACAAATTAATATAACAACAAGCAACAACGGAATTGCAGATATAGAAAGATTTCACAAAACTATTAATGAAAAATTAAGAATTGTCATGAACGAAAATAATATTGAAGATATATATATATGTGAGGTTTTTGTATTCAAATCCCGATTAAGGTTTTAATTATATTTATTAACAGAGATATTTATATAATTATTCTTGATTTGAAAGTAAGGCAACTTAAACAAATAGCCACACAGGCAACTTCAAACAATAGCCACACAGGCAACTTCAAACAATAGCCACACAGGCAACTTTAACTAGAAGGTCGGTTTAGCCACACAGGCAAGTTGGACCTCACTCGCATCGATATCGAACCGTCGAGTTTCGCTCTCGGTAGCAAACTCAAAACTTCTCGTCTATCGGATCCTCTCCTATCGATAACCTTCTATGTCCGATTGTCGTTGTCTAGGGTTTTAATGTATTTGTGGCAGTTGGCAGCACCAACCCACATTCGGCCGTCCTGACTAAGCATTCGACCCGGATGCTTCATGGTCTTCGTCATCCTCGTCTTCGTTGTTGCCGGTTACCCAAGGCTTCATATATTCCGCACACGTTGCAGAATTCTTCGGGCCGTCGCAATTGCCTAACTTTTGAACGTCATAGGCGTTGTTGTGCTTCACCTTCACAACTTGATAGGGACCCAAGAACTTTGGCTTCAGTTTTAAGCCATTGCCAAACTGCGTCCGTTTGATGGCTATTAGGTCGCCAACGTTGTAGCGGCGTGCCTGTTTGCGTCGCAGATTGTACGTCGTTTTGTTTTCATTCTGAAGTTTCAGAATCTGAGCCTTCGCCTTGGTGCGCAGCTCGATACGTTCGTCGTTAAACAGTGCCATTGCCTCTTTGTCGATCAGCTCTCTGAGTTGGTTGTCATCTTTGGTACGAAGTTTCACACCAACTAGCATTTCGAACGGTGTCGCTGCAATGCTTCTCGAAAACGTTGAGTTTATCGCCTGCTGGACTTTGTTGACATGTCGATACCATTTAGTCGGGTCGTCGACACTCAGCTTTGCGAGTACTGAAATTATAAGAGAATTTAGCCGCTCAACCTGACCATTTACCCTTGGTAAGCCTGTCGTCGTCTTCACCAGCTTTATGCCTTCATTGTCGCAGTAACTGACATAACAGTAAAATCTTGTGAACTGAATGCGGAACCTCTGTCTGTGATGATGAATGCCGGATTACCAAACACGCTACTTTGACCGCTGAGTTTTAAAATGACCTCATTGCTAGTAGTAGACTTCGTAGGATAGAGCCAGCAAAATTTGGTAAATGAGTCGATTACCGCCAATATATGTTTGTCATCCTTATGCGTCGACTCCAGTGGACCCAAGAAATCAATGTGGTATGTGTACAATGGGATGTCTTCCTTCTGTAGAGGGTGCAGTAATCCTTCCGTTTTCCCCGTTTACGGTTTATTAAAATACACGGAATGCAGCATTCGATGTATTTTTTAATTTTCTCTTCGACGTTTGGTATGTAATATTCTTGCTCGATCAAATCCTTCGTCTTTTTGATAGCAAAGTGTCCTCTGTCATGAGCATTTCCTATGATACGCTTCTGCATCTCATTGGGTACCACGATCAGCTCCTCATCTTTGATTATTTTATACAAAATGTCGTTCTTCAGAAAATAGTCATTGTATGTTTTGTCTTTGTCGCTGAGTACCTCTTTGATAGCTTTAATCTTTTCGTCACGTGCCTGTGCATCTTTCATAGCAATACTTATGCTATCCTGGCCGATGCTTATTATTGGATTCCTGCTGAGAGCATCTACGTGTTTCATGCTTGTACCTGCCCTATGTTCAACAGTATAATTGTATTCTTGCAGAAACAATATCCAGCGAGCTACTCTAGTGCACAAACTTTGCTTTTCTAAGGTTTTTGTAAAAGTGTTGCAATCTGTAACTAGTTTAAAGGGAACACCTAGCAAATATACCCTAAACTTAGTCAATGCCTCAATAACTGCTAGTATCTCCAGTTCATAGCTGCTATACTTTCGCTGTGCATCTGTGGTTTTCTTGGACATATAATAAACTGGATGCAAATGGCCATCGTCTGGGGACCTCTGCAACAAAACTGCTCCAAAACCGTCAATCGAAGCATCTGTGTGCACTTCCGTCTGATATGTCTGGTTATAAATATTAAGAACTGGTGTTTCTGTTAACATCTTTTTCAGAACCTTGACTGCGTTTTCTGCTGCTGCATCAAATTCAAACTTTGTCGTCTTCTTTGTTAATTCCGTCAATGGTCTAGCTATGACTGCATAGTTTTGTATAAATTTCCTAAAATACCCTGTCAGTCCTAAAAAGCTTTCAACCTGTTTGACCGTCTGCGGCATTTTAAATTTTGAAACTGCATCAATTTTTTCTGGTGACGGAGACAAACTACGATTTTCTATTACATGGCCTAGGAACTGAATACGTGTATGCAAAAATTTGCATTTTTTGAGGTTAAGTATTAAACCATACTGTTCACACGTTGCAATAACCTCCTTCAGATTCAGAACAGCTTCTTGTTCGCACTTTGCCGGTATTATGACGTCATCCACATACGGTAATGCAATGCCTTTGCGCGACAGCACCCTGAATATCGCATTGACATGGCGTTGAAAAACACCGGGTGAATTGGAAAATCCAAAAGGAACCTTTCGAAATTGGTACTGGCCTCGATGGGTGACAAACGACGTATACTTTCTACTCGATTCAGCTACTGGAACATGGAAGAAACCATTCTTCAGATCGATGGTGCTGAATACTGTCGCTTCTTGCAGTCGGTCCAACTGATCCTCAATGAGTGGCAACGGAAAGTGGTCTTTTACTACAACTTTGATTCTTCGAAAATCTATACAAAGTCTGGCAGAACCATCGTGTTTCTTCACGAGCACAACAGGGCTTGTGTACTCCGATGTCGACTCTTCAATTATTCCCTTCTCTAACCACTCTTCGATTTGCTCAGCGACAACATGCGATTCGGAAAATGCCAATCTGCGGGGACGAGAAAATATGGGAGTATCGTCTTTGAGCACAATGCGCATTTCAACATTTGTTGATTTTGAATTAATCGGCTTATAATTTGATATTAACTCGTTCACCACACTTTTTGCATTTTCACTTGCAGCTTCATTAATGTCATATAATTTATTTTCGACTTCAGCGCAAATTTTTAGAATACTTTGTTCATCACTATGTTTCTCTTTCCGCACCTGTAGTCCATCACGATTAAAAACAATTTCCGCATACAAACAAATTTCTTCGCCTATGATCAGCTTAATATCAGCGCACATAACTGGAACTACATAAAAATCCAGTTGGAATTCAACATCGTCAACTAAAACAGTGTGCTTCACATGTCCACTAGGTCGCACTTTATTGGAATGTCGATCACCAAATCCAATTAAAACCACATTACTGTTTTCTAATTTTGGCTTTCCTATCTCGACGTAGAAGTCTTCTCGCATAATATTAAATTTGCTGCCCGTATCAAAAAGCGCGACACATTTCTTATTAGCAATTTCGACTTCTTTGCTTGTTAAGCCGCATTTAGGTTTCAGACTATGCACGTTTGTTTTTATTTCACCACTGCTCATATCTTGCTTGCAATGTTTTGCAATATGTCCGAACTGATTACATTTGTAACATTTTCTACCACTGTTTTTGTTTTCGCACTTGCTGGAAACATGCCCTTTTTCACCACAGTTGTAACACCTTATTTCTTTTTTCACTTCTTTATTTGAATTTTGCATTTTTCTTTCTTTGTCCTTTACACTGTTTTCGTTTCGTTTCGCCTTTTCTTTCTCAAACTGATTTTCTTTTTCAATAATTGTTTTAAAACATTGTAACTTTTCTTTAAATTGATTTACATTTTTCGCACCGTACAAAATTGTTATTATTTCTGTCGTCAATGCCGTCAATTATATATTGCATAAACGCGTTGTCTGACACTTTACCTCTCGCTGCTATGTCTTTCATTCTATAAAAATATTCATTAACACATTCGCCGTATTTTCGTTTTTCTTGCGCAAGTTGTTCATGTATTTGCTTGCTACTGATGCTCGACTTAAACTCAGCGAGCAATGCTCTCTTCAGCAAAATCCACGAAACCAACCCTCTCTCACTTGACACGAACAATTTAGCAAGTCCCGTTAGCGATTTCTTTGCGAACAGAAACTTCTGGAAGTCGTTCCACTACATCAGCGCAGCTTGCTCTTGAAATTCTTCTATCCACACTTCTACTTGAGTCGTATTAGTGCCGTCAAATTTACGAATGCTCTCCTCTACATCACGGAAACTTAACGCAAAACGCGGTGCCGACGCGATGTCGCCTTCGTTGTTTCTCTCTCCGTCTGTACGCCTGTTTTGCACAATTACATCGTTTGCTTCGATCGGTCGTTCTCTATGCGGCGTACAAAAGTTGTTGCTTGCGTCGTCTTCGTCTATTTCATCGTCTCCTTCGCTTTCCGATGAATCGTCGTTTTCTTCGTGTACTGACAAGAAACTGTCGCTATGTAGATTTTGAAAAATGAACACATGCAAGTCGTCGTGATCGTAACCAATGCCCAACACAAGGTCAGCTTGCGTCAAATTATTCACTACATACTCCTTCTTTTCACCGTACTTCTGGTCATTTTGTGAAAAATTGAAACCAGAAAATTCACGGAGACGCCGTCTGTTATTTCTGTCTCCTTCACTCTCGAACACAAACTTATGTAGAGCCGTTATGCTAGCCTTCTTACTTGTGCGTAGACTGGCATTTATTAAATCGTTTAAGCACGTCATGTTGAAAAAATTTAATTTTTTATCTCACTTTATATCTCACAAAAATGTTGGTTATCCCGGACGAGCTCCCAAAAATGTGGGGTTTTCGTATTCAAATCCCGATTAAGGTTTTAATTATATTTATTAACAGAGATATTTATATAATTATTCTTGATTTGAAAGTAAGGCAACTTAAACAAATAGCCACACAGGCAACTTCAAACAATAGCCACACAGGCAACTTCAAACAATAGCCACACAGGCAACTTTAACTAGAAGGTCGGTTTAGCCACACAGGCAAGTTGGACCTCACTCGCATCGATATTGAACCGTCGAGTTTCGCTCTCGGTAGCAAACTCAAAACTTCTCGTCTATCGGATCCTCTCCTATCGATATCCTTCTATGTCCGATTGTCGTTGTCTAGGGTTTTAATGTATTTGTGGCAGTTGGCAGCACCAACCCACATATATATATATATTAATGTTTTTTGTTAATATATTTAAGAAAAAAAATATATAAACTTTATTTTGAATATAAACTTCTATTTTAATCGAAAACGTATTAGGCTTATCGGCGGCGAAACTTATACTGAAGATACAATTGTTCTTAGTGCTATATTTATACGTATTGGGTTTTCTATGTGCTTGTGAGTTTTACATATGTTCGTTCTATGTGTGTGTGAGCTTCTTGGGAAAGTTTACATTTATTGGGGAAATGCTGATTAAGCGTTCTCACGCTTTTCGTGAATTTGGGGAGCTTATGCTCAATTGTTTATGCTATGCGATTGGGGGACAATTGTTTATATTATGAGTGCAAAGATTGTTTATGAAAGTCTTGAACTGGACTTTGGTCAGAGTCTAGATGATTCTAGATGCGTAGTTGTATATGAGTGTATGAGGTGCCGGATATGCGACTCCCCCATCCTAAAGAAAATAGCCTGTCCTCAGGCGGATACAGTAGGGTATAGAGAACTATTTGTTTCAACTATAGGGTTTGATGTTTCTGTTTCTTCTATCTTTGCCTCTTTTTGAGTATATTTTATAATTAATTTTTGAGGAATGTTTTTAAATTTATGTTAAGTATAATAATGAACTTATAATAACTATTACAAAAGTAGTTAATGCGATTATCTTAAATACATCGTTCTTTTTTGTATGTTCGTTAATTATATCTCTTGTTTGTATATATGATATTGGTTCTAATTTTGTAATGTTATTTGTTACATAGATATTTTGCGTATAATCGAGATTTGAATTTTTAACAGATATTTCATTTAGCTGTATTGAACAATCAAATATCTTTATTATATTATTATCTTCTATTATTAAATTATTTTCGACACAGTTTTGGTTCAATTTTGTCTTGGGAATATTCCAAGTTACAATTACATTGGGTTCTATGAATGAGGTTTGATATTTTTTATATGTTTTAGTATATTTACATGAAGTTTCTGTTTGGTTTAATATTCCTAATATACATGGATTATTTTCTTTTGTTTTTGTATTATAATTGAATAAGATTTCTTTATTAAAATAGTACTTATCATTACAATCTTCTGTTAAGATATTTTTATTTTCATCTGGATATGGAAGTATCTCAAATATAGGGGTTTTAATTATATTTTTTGGAATGTTTGAAATTATTAATATTTCGTTAGTATCTCGTTTAAACCAAGTCGAAGTTTTTATGTTTAATAGTTTTTCTGAATTTACTTCTTTTAAATAGTTATGTTTCAAAAGTTTTGGGTTAAAAATTCCCAATCTTGTAAGTTGCATGCCCATTTCTATATCTTCTATATATTCTGTGAAATGATCAAGATTGAATATTAAAGTTTCTAGTCTTATTGATTTTTCATTTTCTGCTCTTATAGTATCTAGTATTTTGAATCCTTCATTAATAGTATCTATTATGTGGTTTAATTCATTGACCTGTACAATATTTTCTGATAAATTACTAATTCTTTCTTCTAATTCTTCTTTATCTTCTTCGTTTAAAGTTCCGAAAAGATATTTGTAAACTGATCCTACGACATTTATTAATCCGCGTTTCTTACGCTTAATTATTCTGATTCCATTAATTTCTCTTTTTAGTTTTTCTACTAGATATTTGATTTGTGTTACGTTATTATATTCTTCGGTTTGTTTTATTAGATTATTATATGTTATATCAATTTTAGTTAAATTAACTTTTAGATAGTGATGTTCAAAATCAGTTGGTAGGTCCATTGTGCCTGTTTTAAATATTAGATAACCATTCGGGGCTTTTATTGGGTTTATTTCGATGCTTTTAGCATTTGTCGAATTAGTTTTTATTAATAGGATGATTGTTATAATGTTTATGAGGGTCATCTTAATTTGTTTACCTGTAATTAATTATCATATTTGCTTTTATTATTTATCTTTTTCTTTTTGAATTTTGATTTATAATGTATTACTTTTCGTCCTCTATTTATTTCTTCAAAATGTTTGTCATCAACTGGTTTAATTGCTCCTGTCTTTTTGAAAGGGTTTGTGGTTTTAGATTTTATTAATGGTGCTTGTTTGTATCTTGTATCTATATCAAAGTTCTGTCTGTTTTTATTTAATTTATTTATTTGATTTCTTTTATTCTCCTGTGTGTTATATTCAGGTGTTCCTGCATATATAAATATATCTGCTGGTGTCCTATTAGTCGTGTTATGTTTGGTTTTGTGATTATATGTATAGAGTATTATTTCGAATTTTGTTAATTTATCTTCAATATTATTTTCGTTCATGACAATTCTTAAATTTTCATTAATAGTTTTGTGAAATCTTTCTATATCTGCAATTCCGTTTTTGCTTGTTGTTATATTAATTTTTACATTTTCTTCTTTCAACCAGTTCTGTAACGCTGCGCATATGAATGCTGAATCTTTATCTGCTTTTATTTCTATGGGTTTTCCCATTTCATTAAATACTTTTAAAATAGCTCTTTTCGCTTCTAACCAATCTCTAGATTTAACTTCTACTAGTGTTGCAAATTTAGAATAAATGTCAATGCATGAAAGGAATTGTAAGTTATCTATCATGTAAAAGTCCATTACATATTTTTCTCTGATATTAAATGTCTCTGGTGTTGTTTCTATAGTTAGCTTTGTGTTTCTATGTTCGGTTTTTGCTATATTACATATTGAACATTCATTAATAATGTTTTGAATTAATTTTTGATAATCTGGGTAGTAATATTTTTCTTTAAACCAATTTATTGTTTTACCTATTCCTGGGTGTAATAATTTCTTATGTTTTTCTAATATCAGCTCTTTAAATTGTGCATATGTTTCAATGTCGGTTAGTTTAATAGTAGATTTCATTGTTTTTGTTATTGTATTTGAATTTATTATTTCAACATATGCTTGTTGAAATATAGGATAATCATGTTCGTTATGAAAATATAAAACGTTATTTTTGCTACAGAAATATTGTTTGATTATGTCTTTTGCATAAGTATTTGTCATCTCTTTGTATGTTATTTTAATGTTAGTTTTATGGAAATAATTTGTTATATTTACTTTGTTTTCGGTACTTTTAATAAATTCTATTTGTCTATTATAGAAATTTATGGGTCTTTCTGTTAATTGTATATAATTGCTATTATCTTCGTGAGCGCTATGTATTGTTGCTGCTGTACTTTCATTTTCTCCTAGGAAATTTTCATTTAATTTTACTCTTGATAGAGCATCGGCTACATAATTTTCTTTACCGGGTACATATTTTATATGGTAATCAAACTCATTAAATTTGATTTTCCAGCGTTGCAATTTCATGTTGGGTTCTTTAATGTTATTAAGCCACACAAGTGGTTTGTGATCGCTAAGGATTTCGAATTTTCGGCCAAATAAGTATGATCTAAAGTATTTTGTAGCCCAGACAATGGCTAATAATTCTTTTTCGATCGCCGAGTAGTTTATCTCGTGTTCGTTCAAAGTTCTGCTAGCATAGCAAATTGGTTTATGATTCTGGGATAGGACGGCTCCTATGGCTATATTACTAGCATCTGTAGTAAGTGAAAATGGTTTGTCAAAATTTGGATATATCAGTATGGGATCTGATGTGATGAGAAGTTTTAGTTTCTCGAAAGCTGCGATGTACTTTTCATCGTTAATATTAATTATGGCGCCTTTCTTTAACATCGTTGTCATGGGTTTGACTATATTTGCAAAGTTAGGTATGAATTTTCGGTAAAATCCACTTAAACCTAAGAATGATTTGATCTCTTTTGGCGTTCTTGGTATTGGAAAATTTATAATTGCTTTAATTTTATTTGGGTTTGGTATTATACCTTCGGTAGTTATAATATGACCTAAGAATTCAGTTTCTTTTTTCAAAAATTCGCATTTGTCGAGCTGTATTTTCAAATTCGCTTCCCTAAGTTTACTAAATACTTTTCTTAATGATGATAAATGTTCTTCCAATGAAGTGGAATATACAATTATATCATCTAAATATACCAAACAATCTTTATAAATAAGATCTTCCAAGAGATTATTCATACATCTCTGGAAAGTTGCTGGTGCATTTTTAAGACCAAATGGCATACGTGTATACTCGTAATGACCATGCTTAGTTGAAAAGGCTGTTTTAGGGATGGATGCAGGATCCATTTGAATTTGGTGAAATCCGTTTGCTAAATCAATTGTAGTGAAATATTGACATCTTCCTAATTTGTCAAGTATCTCGTCCATAAGTGGAATGGGAAATTTGTCATCTATTGTGACTTCGTTAAGGTTACGATAGTCAATAACTAATCGGAATTTTTGTTTCTTGGATGCGTCTTCTTTTTTCTTAACGATCCAGATTGGTGAGCAATAGGGCGATTTCGACTTTCGAATAATTCCCTGCTTAATCATTTCGTTAATTTGTTTATTGACTTCTTCGTCAAAAGTTTGAGGATATTTATATGGTCTTTTATATATAGGGTCTTCGTGTTTTGTTTGAATTGAATGTTTAACAGTACTTGTGAACGTCAAATTTTCACCTTCACGATACTGAATATCATTAAATTCATATAATACTTTTTTTTAATTTATTAACTTCCTCTGAATTTAAATGTTCTAGTCTGTATTTGTTATTTTCAGTTAATTCATTTTTAATAGCGTAATTTACAGCTAAGTCATCAGTATTTTGTGGTTCGAAACATTCTTGATTTTCGTTATTATTTGATGTTTTATTATTTATATCGTTATCAATGTTATCATATTTGAAGTAAAAAGTATATTTACCTAACGTAACATATTCTTCTGCAAAATTAATTTGCGCTTTACATGCTTCTAGGAATTTTCTACCTAATAACATGTCATAATTATTTGAAAAGTTGTGAATATAAAATTTTTGTTTGCTCGGACAAAGTTTGCTCGGTTCTATAAAAATTGATTCTTTAAGTTCAATTATACCGTTAATGGTATGAACTTTTAAATTATCTGAAGATGCTTTGCATGGAAAGAAGTTTTCATTTAAGATGTTGATTGATGAACCTGTATCAATAATGCATTTTAAATTTTTGTTATTTATCATTATTTTTATGAAGGGGTTGTTTTTCGAACTTCCGAGGCTACTAGATGAAAATTTTCAGATGTATCCATCTTACTAATTCCACTATTGTTTTCTCTCTGTCTCTTTTGTGGTTGGTTAGAGTTTTGATAATTTAATAAATTCTTTTAATAAATTCTATTTGTCTATTATAGAAATTTATGGGTCTTTCTGTTAATTGTATATAATTGCTATTATCTTCGTGAGCGCTATGTATTGTTGCTGCTGTACTTTCATTTTCTCCTAGGAAATTTTCATTTAATTTTACTCTTGATAGAGCATCGGCTACATAATTTTCTTTACCGGGTACATATTTTATATGGTAATCAAACTCATTAAATTTGATTTTCCAGCGTTGCAATTTCATGTTGGGTTCTTTAATGTTATTAAGCCACACAAGTGGTTTGTGATCGCTAAGGATTTCGAATTTTCGGCCAAATAAGTATGATCTAAAGTATTTTGTAGCCCAGACAATGGCTAATAATTCTTTTTCGATCGCCGAGTAGTTTATCTCGTGTTCGTTCAAAGTTCTGCTAGCATAGCAAATTGGTTTATGATTCTGGGATAGGACGGCTCCTATGGCTATATTACTAGCATCTGTAGTAAGTGAAAATGGTTTGTCAAAATTTGGATATATCAGTATGGGATCTGATGTGATGAGAAGTTTTAGTTTCTCGAAAGCTGCGATGTACTTTTCATCGTTAATATTAATTATGGCGCCTTTCTTTAACATCGTTGTCATGGGTTTGACTATATTTGCAAAGTTAGGTATGAATTTTCGGTAAAATCCACTTAAACCTAAGAATGATTTGATCTCTTTTGGCGTTCTTGGTATTGGAAAATTTATAATTGCTTTAATTTTATTTGGGTTTGGTATTATACCTTCGGTAGTTATAATATGACCTAAGAATTCAGTTTCTTTTTTCAAAAATTCGCATTTGTCGAGCTGTATTTTCAAATTCGCTTCCCTAAGTTTACTAAATACTTTTCTTAATGATGATAAATGTTCTTCCAATGAAGTGGAATATACAATTATATCATCTAAATATACCAAACAATCTTTATAAATAAGATCTTCCAAGAGATTATTCATACATCTCTGGAAAGTTGCTGGTGCATTTTTAAGACCAAATGGCATACGTGTATACTCGTAATGACCATGCTTAGTTGAAAAGGCTGTTTTAGGGATGGATGCAGGATCCATTTGAATTTGGTGAAATCCGTTTGCTAAATCAATTGTAGTGAAATATTGACATCTTCCTAATTTGTCAAGTATCTCGTCCATAAGTGGAATGGGAAATTTGTCATCTATTGTGACTTCGTTAAGGTTACGATAGTCAATAACTAATCGGAATTTTTGTTTCTTGGATGCGTCTTCTTTTTTCTTAACGATCCAGATTGGTGAGCAATAGGGCGATTTCGACTTTCGAATAATTCCCTGCTTAATCATTTCGTTAATTTGTTTATTGACTTCTTCGTCAAAAGTTTGAGGATATTTATATGGTCTTTTATATATAGGGTCTTCGTGTTTTGTTTGAATTGAATGTTTAACAGTACTTGTGAACGTCAAATTTTCACCTTCACGATACTGAATATCATTAAATTCATATAATACTTTTTTTTAATTTATTAACTTCCTCTGAATTTAAATGTTCTAGTCTGTATTTGTTATTTTCAGTTAATTCATTTTTAATAGCGTAATTTACAGCTAAGTCATCAGTATTTTGTGGTTCGAAACATTCTTGATTTTCGTTATTATTTGATGTTTTATTATTTATATCGTTATCAATGTTATCATATTTGAAGTAAAAAGTATATTTACCTAACGTAACATATTCTTCTGCAAAATTAATTTGCGCTTTACATGCTTCTAGGAATTTTCTACCTAATAACATGTCATAATTATTTGAAAAGTTGTGAATATAAAATTTTTGTTTGCTCGGACAAAGTTTGCTCGGTTCTATAAAAATTGATTCTTTAAGTTCAATTATACCGTTAATGGTATGAACTTTTAAATTATCTGAAGATGCTTTGCATGGAAAGAAGTTTTCATTTAAGATGTTGATTGATGAACCTGTATCAATAATGCATTTTAAATTTTTGTTATTTATCATTATTTTTATGAAGGGGTTGTTTTTCGAACTTCCGAGGCTACTAGATGAAAATTTTCAGATGTATCCATCTTACTAATTCCACTATTGTTTTCTCTCTGTCTCTTTTGTGGTTGGTTAGAGTTTTGATAATTTATATAACATCTTGGTTGATAATTAATGGGATTACTTTGTCTACTTTGATGCAATTTTTGTCTAAACTCTTGGTGTAGTTGTTGACTGGTTTCTTTTCTATTCTCTGGTTTAAATTGGGTATGGAAATTAGAAGTTTGGTGATTGTTGTATGTTTGATTATAATTTGGATAAAATTTTCCACTTGGTTTGGGATACTGATACGACTTTTTGGTTTCGAATGTATTATTTTCATATAACCCTTCTGCTTGAGCTACTTGTTTGAGGTTTGCTACTGTTGTTATGTCATATCTAGCTAGAGTCATAAATAATCTATCTGGCAATTTTCTCGCTATTACATCTTTAACAGTGTTTTTCATAGCATTAAAATATATGGTTGTGTTAGTTGGTACATTTTCCAAACTTAATTTATTAGTTATTATGTAAGACTTATGTTCTAATTCTTCTATAAACTTACGAAGATTTCCGTTGTAGTTGGTGTTATACAATCTTCTCAAAAGTTCCTCGAATGGGGTGTGGGTTTTTAATTCACTGATCAGCGCCGTTCGAAGTTCCAACCAGTTGTTTGCCATTGCCAGTTGAGAAATGCGTTGCGCTTCCCCGCAGAGTTGCATCTCTATGGTCCCGTATAGTATGTTATGTTGTCGGATATCTTTCGTCGGGTATAGACTCAATATATAGTCGATTCTTCTAATGAATGAGCTCAATGTCTCCGGATTTCCATCGTAGCTGGGCACCTGTCTTAGGGATGACAGTGCGTGGTTTAAGTTTGATTCTGACAATTCTTGCGCCATTTTGTAGAATGTTTTTATGTTTCTTCACTTTTTTTTTTTAATATTGGTATAGGTTTTATTGAAGATTAATGTTTTGTAAGTTCACTTTTTTGTTTTTTCTTTTCTTTTTTTTTTCTTCACTTTTTATTATGTTTCTTTATTCGTTTTGTTCACTTTAATTTTGTATAACGATCACTTTTAATTGTTTTGTTTTATTCACTTTTTACACAATTGATGATCCCAATTTAAAAATGTTTTTGTTCAACAATTACAGCACTCAGTTGGCCTAATTTTAAGTTGAACGGTTATTGTTGTAGTACTTATGGCTTACAGGGATCAATTCAATGATGTGTAAGGCCCAGACATAAGTACTATTTACACAGAACTTCTTAATAGTCCAGCGGATCTATTAATTTTCTTGAAGTCTGTTGCAGATTTACACAACACGTCGCGTCGCGTAAATTCTTTGGCGGATTAGTAAAATACTGATCTTGAATTCAATACACTAATCCTACCGGCTGCGCCATTAATGTTTTTTGTTAATATATTTAAGAAAAAAAATATATAAACTTTATTTTGAATATAAACTTCTATTTTAATCGAAAACGTATTAGGCTTATCGGCGGCGAAACTTATACTGAAGATACAATTGTTCTTAGTGCTATATTTATACGTATTGGGTTTTCTATGTGCTTGTGAGTTTTACATATGTTCGTTCTGTGTGTGTGAGCTTCTTGGGAAAGTTTACATTTATTGGGGAAATGCTGATTAAGCGTTCTCACGCTTTTCGTGAATTTGGGGAGCTTATGCTCAATTGTTTATGCTATGCGATTGGGGGACAATTGTTTATATTATGAGTGCAAAGATTGTTTATGAAAGTCTTGAACTGGACTTTGGTCAGAGTCTAGATGATTCTAGATGCGTAGTTGTATATGAGTGTATGAGGTGCCGGATATGCGACTATATATATATTTTTTGTAGACACTCACTTTCCGATGTTTTAGCCTCGGAACGCTTTATAATTTTTTTTTTTGTATAAAAAAATTTTGAAACATAAACCTTTTTATACTCGTTTCCCAAAGGGAAAAAGAGTATATTGGTTTTGTGAAATGTCCGTCTGTCCGTCTGTCCGTCTGTCCGTATGAATGCAATATTTTTCTACGCTATTGAAGCTAGAGACTTGAAATTTGGAACATGTACTCGTGTATACCCTCGAATTATAAAGTGTCAAGATTTTCCGGATACGCCCACTAGGGGCGTGGCAAATCGGAAAATGGTTGCGCCCATAGTTAAGACATCATATTAGTTGAAGAGCTAGAGAGTTGAAATTTGGAATGTATACTTGCGTTGACCACCCAAGCTCAAAAAGATATGGCGGATATATCTACGCCCATTGGGGGCGTGGCAAATCGGGAAAACTGTAACTTCTACAGTTTTAAAGCTAGAATGCTGAAATTTTGCACGTAAATTAACGCTACGATTCTATAAAGATTCATAAAAATATTTGGTATCTACGCCCACTGGGGGCGTGGCAAATCGGATCTGAATATATAGTGATTTTACAAGATCAGCTATATTTTGAGCACTATTGATGCTAGAGACTTGAAATTTGATATATATACTCGGATAAGCAACCCAAGATCAAAAAGATATGGCGGACATACCTACGCCTTCAGGGGGCGTGGCAAATCGTAAAAAGCTTATAGCTCCTACAGTTTTAGAGCTAGACGATTCAAAATTGGATGTTTGTGTTACTGGGGCCTCCTCTATTGATTCCCCAAAAATAAATAATACGCGCCTTTGGGGGCGTGGTATATCGAAAAAATACCCTGTAACTTTCATATTTTTGGAGTGTAAGCATCCAAACTTTGCAGTTACGTTACCCTAGACTCCTTCTAGGAACTTGCCAAATATGATATGTCTACGCCTACTGGGGGCGTGGCAAATTGGCAACAAAATTTGTAACGCCCAGCTGCAAAATTCATATGCCTGTGCCACCTATATAAATAAGTTTAATAAGAATTGCTAAGACGACAAACGGCATTTCTGAGAAATATATGTAATTTGATTTAATGTTGAAGTTCTGCAAATAATTTATCTGCTAAAATTATCATTTTTCGTATAGCCTAGGTCAGTTATGTTATTTTCTTTTTGTGTGTGTGACCCTGACAAAAAATGTAAACATCAAATACCGATATTTGTGTAATGGACTTAGTCCGAACAAAATTATTAACGCACAAAAAAAATTGACGATAGGTCCCATCAGGTATGTATGCATGTAGGCACGAACAGCTGTGCAACTATTTGCATGCCGTCGCCGCCGCGTCTCGAACGCGGACCCTTTTGCTTACACGCTTTTCATCTACCTGCTGCGCCACATCAGTTTTGCATTGTCTGTTGGCAAATCCGAAACTACTTCACTACAAGGGCGACTTTTGACAAATACAAAACTATAGAAGCTGCTGTTAATGCAAACACAATATAAACATAAATCAATCGCAATTGTGATTCTTAGAAAAAGCTGAAATGCGCGCATATGAACGTATATATTTATATGTATGTGTACATACAAAAACAGTGGTCGGTTGAATGTATGCGTATAAACGGCGATATTTGACAAATACAAAACTAAAGAAGCGGCTGAAAATGCAAACACAACTCAATAACAATTTTGGTTGAAGAATATGCTAGAATGAATGGCGCTGAATTTATTTGTGACCGTGCATAAGCAAACGCGCTTGCACCTTTCAATGTATGTACATATGTATGCGTAAATGTAAATATATTTTGCTGTCGCTGCTTAACGCGTGCGTGTCATAATTGGCCAAACGTTTTGTTTAATAGATTGCGACTGACTTAACGGAACTTGATGAAACTTTCAGCATATGATTCTATTGCATTTTTTACATTTTATAAAAATGCTAATTCATTCACATAGTTATATTTGCAAAAATTGAAATTGCAGAAAATTCACGTGAATCTACATAAATGCAAAATTTGAGATAAATTATTAAATTTAAAATACCAGATGCCCATGTGGGAAACGAGTATGACGCTGTAGGTCTCGCCCTAAAGCAACGTTCTTACTTGTTTTTTTTTTGGTTTTTTGTTTCTTTAAAACAACTCTTAGGGGTTTTTTTATTTTTTACCCTTGAGTGTTAATTGTTATTTTCTGGGTTTCTTACCACGGGTGGGGGAAAACGACAGAATATTTTATTTTGCTACCTTAGCTACAGAACTGTAGAGTCTAAGGAGCTGGTTAAAAATTCTAAGTCTCTTACCACTGGTGGGGGAGACAATAGAATGTTCGAAGGACCAAAATGTAAATAATGGTACAACGTTATAGTTTGAGCACAAAAATTGAACTGTCTTTATTCTTTAATTCTTCCTCCTTAAATACCTAGTTTAAGGAGTAAGAGAGGAGCATCTCTCAATTACATTGACATTTCTTACATTCTAACAACTGTCCTATGCAAACACTTGAGTTCTATTTTAGTCTTATCTTATTTCAGGCGTCTCTTACAAGCATGAAAGAGGATCACACGTACTGAATTTTGTAATGTTTGGTTTACATTATCTTAAGGGTCGTTTACGTTTTGTAATCTATTTTTATGTTGTCACCACCTGGCGAGATCTGTGTTCATGCTTGAACAACGGCATTAAAGGGTGAAGCCAAGAGCATGGTTTCTCATTTGCTCACTGGCTCAGTTGGGAATTACCATTCAGTTTGGGAATTATTAATTAAGCGATTCGAAAATAAAAGGAAAATTTTTTCCGATGAAATGAATCGATTAATTGAATTACCAAATTTGAATATGGATTCCGCAAAAAATATTAAAAGTTTTATTGATAATAGCAATGAGGCTATACATATAATAAAACTTAAAACAAATTTACCCACAGAAGTGGACATAATTTTCGCCCACACTTTGTTGAAAAAGTTCAACAAAGAAACGCTGCAGCTCTATGAATCTCACGTCAAAAAGACAAAAGAAATTCAAGAGTTGTCAGATGTAATGGAATTTTTGGAACAGCGTTATAATTCTATAACTTCATTGAGTAATGAAGAAAGAAATAATAATTCTAACAATAAATTTTATAAAAATTCAAATGGTAAAAAAAGCTGTCCAGTTTGTGGAATACCTGGACACTATGTGTCACAATGCTACAAGTTTAAAGCAATGAATCCAAAAGATAGATGCGAGACGGCAAAAAAAGCGCAGCTGTGCTGGAAGTGCCTTAAAATATCAAAGCACAAAAAATGCTCCTGCGAATATTCATGTGCGTTTTGCAAAAAAGCTCATAACACTATGCTTCAAATTTCAAATGAATAAGTGAACACATGTGTTTCAAAAGATACAGCACTATTGGCTACAGCAATAGTGAAGATCAGAGCAAAGAATGGTGAATATGAAAATTTTAGAGCATTGATCGATAGCGGATCTCAATGCACTATTATCTCAGAAGAGGCAGCTCAAATTCTGAAATTATACAGAATCAAAACTGTCACAAAAATAAGTGGCGTATCAGAAACGAATTCAAGTACTTACAAATTTAATAAGCCTAGTAGAATAGACTTAATTATAGGAGCCGACTTATATTCCCAAATCATCAAAAATGGGATAGTAAAAATAGACAGACTTCTTGGAAAGAATACGGAGATTGGTTGGGTAGTATCAGGGTGTACAAAATCAAAAGGAAGTACAGTGATAACAGCAACCACTATGAAAGTTGAAAATTTAGAAAAATTTTGGGAAATGGAAGAAGAAGATAATGATGACATAGAAGCTGAAATATGCGAAAAACATTTTATAGAAACAACAAGAAGAGACAATAATGGTAGGTTTTTCGTTAAAATCCCTTTTAAACAGGATAAAACATTAGGAAATTCAAGAACCAAGCATTGGCACGTTTTCATAACTTAGAAAAAAAATTACATAAGAATCATTCACTTAAAGAAAATTATGTTAAGTTTATGAATGAGTATATTAAATTAGGGCACATGGTTGAGACAAACGCTATGGGAAGATATTACCTCCCACATCAAGCAGTGCTCAGAGATAGTAGCTTAACAACAAAATTAAGAGTTGTCTTTGATGCTTCTGCTAAAAGCACGAACAACAAGAGCCTTAATGATATCATGTGGACCGGACCAAGAGTCCAAAAAGACATATTTGACATTATGCTAAAATGGCGTAAATGGCAAGTTGTAGTCTCTGCAGATATAGAAAAAATGTATAGACAGATTAATATTGATGAAGAAGATCAAAAATATCTTAACATACTTTGGAGAGAGTCTCCATCTGATACTTTAAAAACATTTCAGCTTACGACAGTTACATACGGAACTGCATCTGCCCCATATTTAGCGACCAGAGCGCTATTAGAAATTGCTAACAAATGCAGCGATGAAAACATTAAAGAAATTATTAAAAACGATTTTTACATGGATGACCTAATGTCAGGCGCAGACACAGTACAAGAAGCTAAAAACATAATAAATTTATCACTAGAGCTAGAATCAATGGGGTTCAACTTAAGGAAAACATAGTAAATTTATCACTAGAGCTAGAATCAATGGGATTCAACTTAAGGAAATGGATCTCTAATATACCAGAAGTAATAGAGAGTGTCGAACGAACAGAAGAAAACAAAGTTTTAGATATTGAAGAATTTGTCAATAAATTCAATAAAAACCCTTGGATTACAGTGGGAACCTATTTTAGATGAATTTAAATTTAACCTTAAATACCAAAAATTACAAAAAATTAATAAACGATCAGTTCTATCCACATTGGCTAAAATTTATGATCCATTAGGCTGGCTATGCCCAGTAACCATAGTCGGTAAATTGTTTATGCAGAAACTTTGGTTTACAGAACAAAAGTGGGATCAAGATTTATCAATTAACGATAGTAATTATTGGGAATTATTTATGCAAAATTTGTCAACATTAGAAAAAATTAGAATTCCTCGATGGTTGAAAATGCAAAACAGTTTAATAACACATATACATGGCTTTGCTGATGCATCTGAAAAAGCATTTGCAGCTGTAGTATACGCTAAAGTTAACTCTTCAGTGATGATTATAGCAAGTAAAAGCAAAGTCAATCCAAAGAAAAATAGGAAAACGATCCCTAAGTTGGAACTTTGTGCAGCACATCTGTTAGCAAAATTAATTGATAGAGTCAGAGAAGCTTTAGGAAACTCTATAAAAACGTATGCTTGGAGCGATTCAACTATAACTCTTGCTTGGATAAAGAACGGAGGTAATAAAAATAAATTTATTAGGCGTAGAGTAGATGACATTCACAAAACAAAAGAAACAATTTGGGGGCACGTAAAATCAGAAGACAACCCAGCAGACATAGCGTCAAGAGGAATTGATGCTAACAAACTTCAAGATTGTGAGATTTGGTGGAAAGGGCCTCAATGGCTGGCTAAAACGATAGAACATTGGCCAAAAGAAGAAAAATGCGATGAAATTACAGTTGTTTGTACAACAGTATTAAATAATTCTGACATAATACAAGAATTGACAGTTAAATTCTCTTGTATAGGAAAACTTGAACGAGTAGTTGCCTACGTATTACGATTCATTGAGAAAAAAGTAAAAAACAAAGTATTCCCGGCATTTTTAACCTGCATTGAAATAAAAACTGCCCGGAATTTAATAATCAAACAACAACAAGCACTTCAATTCGGTGAAGAAATAAAGTATTTAGCTCTGAAAAAAGACATTGATACTAAAAATAAAATTTTAAGCTTAAACCCGTTTTTAGATAAAAACGGATTAATAAGGGTTGGTGGACGACTAAGAAACTCAAATACAAGTTTTCAAGTTAAACACCCGATAATTTTGGACAAAAGTTACTTAACAAATCTTATTATAAGAAAAGCGCATAAGGAAACATTACACGGTGGGCTAAACCTTATGAGAAACTATATTCAAAGAAAGTATTGGATATTTGGACTTAGAAATAATTTGAAGAAGCAATTAAAAGAATGCACAAAGTGTGCTAGATACAAAAAAAACTACAATAGAACAAATAATGGGAAATCTTCCAGAATATAGGATAAACATGAATTACCCATTTCTTAATACGGGAATAGATTATGCAGGTCCCTATTATATTAAGTGTTCTAAAAATCGTGGGATAAAAACATATAAAGGTTATATTTCAGTATTTGTATGAATGGCAACTAAAGCTATCCACCTTGAAGTTGTCAGTGATCTAACAACTGAAGTCTTTCTAGCAGCTTTAAAAAGATTTATTGCTAGAAGAGGAAAATGTGCCAATATATATTCAGATAATGGAACAAACTTTGTAGGTGCTGCAAGAAAGCTAGACCAAGAGTATGAACAGGCTTTAGTAGACAATAATACAATCGCTCCTTTATTAGAAAACGAGGGGATTAGTTGGCACTTTATTTTAGGTATTTGGTATTTATAGGTATTTGGGAAGCCGGAGTTAAATCGGTAAAATATCATTTGAAACGAACAATTGGTGATAGCAGCTTAACTTTTGAAGAAATGTCAACCTTACTATGTCAAATTGAAGCGATATTAAACTCACGACCCTTATACACAACAGGAGATGATATAGATGATTTGGAAGTACTAACACCAGGGCATTTTCTTATTGGTAGACCGAATTTAGATGCAATAGAAAATGTAAACGAAGAAAAAATTAACAATTTGGATAGATGGAGACTAATTAAAAAATTGAAGAGAATTTTGGATCAAGTGGAAAGAAGATTATTTGCATACTCTACAACAAAGAAATAAATGGAAACGCGGAAGTCAAAATATTGAGAAAGGTCAAATAGTGTTAGTAAAGTCGGAAAACTGCCATCCAGCTAGATGGCCACTTGGGAAAATTGAAGAAGTTCACAAAGGCGCTGACGACAAGGTTAGAGTTGCTAAAATTAAAACTCAAGAAGGTTTTGTAACACGACCCATTACTAAAATATGTCCACTCAGTGCAACGCAAGAATCAGACGATAGTACTGAAAAAAGAGAACGCCCACTAAAGGCATTTCTATCCCTGCTAATGCTAATGCTATTTTGTCAAGTGTCCAATTCAGCAACCGTAAAAAGTGAAGTAAAGAAATGGACAGTAGAAAAAATCAACAGCACAGCTGCAATCTATCTTGACCCAATGGGAGATATTGAAGTTATAACATCATCTTGGGATTTAGTTTTATTTTATGACATAAACACGTATTTTGTCATGATAGAGAAAGGTAAAGACGCAATACAAAAAATGAAATTAATATGTAACAAACTCCAGGATTTTGAAAATCAATGTAACATAATTCTAAATAACATGCAAAGGCAGATAAATGATCTCGAAGAAAATAACAAACTTTTCGTGGTGCACAAATCCCAAAGAGAGAAACGTTCACTCTTAAATTTTATTGACTCAATTTATCATATTTTATTTGGTATAATGAACGCAGATGACAGAGAGGTTTTGGAAGAGAATATGACAATTCTTTTAGACAACCAACACAACATAAATGAATTGACCAAAAAACAAGCTTCAGTAATAGATTCCACCGAAAACATTATAAAACAAAGTATTAATGAGATAAACCATAACTTTCTTAACTTAAATGTGCATATTGCAAACATGACAGAATCGCTTAAGGAAAGTTTTTTTGTTTATAAAGAATCAATTAATTTCTTTATGATGACAAAACAGTTAGACTCCTTGCTTGATGAATGTGAAAAGATTCAAGCTGGAATAATCAGCTTGCTTATCGACATCAATCATGGAAAGTTGAATACAAATATTTTAAAAGCAAATCAACTACAAAATGAAATCTCTCGAATTAAAGCTAAAATATCCGACAATTTAGTTTTACCCGGGAAAAGAACAGGCACAGAACTTAAAGAAGTTTACACTTTGTTAACAGCTAAAGGATTCTATTTAGATAAGAAAATAATTATAAATGCTAAAATACCATTATTCAGTCAACACACATCTCAGGTATTTTAAATTATACCCTTACCAATTAAAAACCAGCAGGGGGTTATTATAGCAGAAGTGAAACTTCCATTTATAGTTTATAACTTTGCAATAGATTCATATCATTTAATGTCAGAAGCAACATTAAATAAATGTAAGCACTGGCAAACCTATACACGTATTTGCGAAGGAAATTGGCCATGGAATAGTGCAAATGACGACTCTTGTGAGGTGTCACCCTTTAAGCCTAAAAAACCAGTTAATTGCTTTTACAAAATGATTTCAACCTCATCAAATTATTGGGTTGAGTTACACAGAAGAGGTAGTTGGTTATTTAAAATACCGACAAATACAAAAGTGAACATTAAATGTAATCATGCACATCAAGAAATAAACTTGCCAGAACAAGGTATTTTGACATTAAAATCAGAATATACGGCTAGAACTTTGGACAAAATACTAATGGCAAATTACATACTTCACTCTGAAAGTTGCGAAACGGTATCAACTTCCTATATAAGTAATATAAGTGAAATACCCAAAATTGTATGGGATCCACTAAAAATTCCAATCATACTTCAGAACTAGATCAATTAAAAAACGAACTTAGACAAATAAAAAATCATAATTTTAAAATAAATGCTCTTAAATGGCATCACGCGACCGGTCACATATCCTTAGGACTTGGTATGATAATTATAATAATTATAATAATATATATTGTAAGAAAAATACATGTACGCAGACGATTACAAGCCATAGCTTTTCCACAAATATAAGTAACATTTTAACCTTCTCTCTGTTACCGTCACTTTCTCGGCCCTTGGCAGAATGTTCAAGCATGAACACAGATCTCGTCATGTGGTGACAACATAAAAATAGATTACAAAACGTAAACGACCCTTAAGATAATGTAAACCAAACATTACAAAATTCAGTACGTGTGATCCTCTTTCATGCTTGTAAGAGACGCCTGAAATAAGATAAGACTAAAATAGAACTCAAGTGTTTGCATAGGACAGTTGTTAGAATGTAAGAAATGTCAATGTAATTGAGAGATGCTCCTCTCTTACTTCTCAAACCAGGTATTTAAGGAGAAGGATTTAAAGAATAAAGTCAGTTCAATTTTTGTGCTCAAACTATAACGTTGTACCATTATTTACACACATATTTAATAGATAATAGCAGATAGAAAATCAATAGAGAATTAATTAAACACAATTAATAAGTAGAACGTGGTAGTAAGTGGTAGTAATTGATAGTAGTGATACTCGTTTCCCATAGGGGCATCTGGTATATTAAATTTAATAATATCTCAAATTTTCTTATGTACATTGTGAATTTTAAGAAATTTAAATTTTTGTTACATTTTGGATACCGGCTTTTTTATCTAATTACCTACCCCTCATATACTGCCAATTGAAGGTCTGTTGCTTTGCTGAAATCAGTATAAATAACATCAGTGTGCATTTTATTGAAAAAGCTAAGAAAATTCTAATAAATTAGTGGAAGTTGATCGATTCTGGAAAAAACCATGTTTAGATGGCGAAATAATCGATTTACAAAAATGTTGTAAGTTAGAAGTTATGATTTTTTCAAATAATTTCGGGATAGCAGACAGTTTAGCTATGCCTCTATAATTTGAAATGTCAGACCTTCCACCTTTTTTATGAAATGAAATAATAAATGACTCTTTCCAAATAGATGGAAAAACAGAAGTCTCCAGGGACAAATTGAATAGTTTTAATAAAGGTAACTGTAACGAAGCACTGCATTCCTTTATAACACAACTTGGAATATTATCAGCACCAGGAGAAAAAGATGATTTCAATGTCCGAATGGCTGAATCCAGAGATACAAGGGAAACACTAGGAACATTGATAATATTCGTTGCAGGACTTTCAAATGAGTACGACGGGGCGTGTGAGACATCGGAAGAATAAGTGGATTGAAAAAATTTTGCAAAAAGATCTGAGGAATCTTGATCATTACAAGTTTTTTCTTCTCCAAAGAAAAACATGGAAGGTAAATTGTATGATTTACGCTTCGAGTTAACAAATGAATAAAATAATATACCCTGATTTCCCACTTACAAAGGTACCCAGAGCCTTTGCAAATAGGAAATTATAAAGAATAAATAATAATGAGAATCGCGCACAAATAAGAATACTGTACACAAAACAAAATTATCAGAACAAAGACACACACAAGTGTGAATGCAAGCTATATATAACATACACCAACAGGTGAGTGCACATGAACAGAATAATAAAATAATAATAACTATTAAGAAACCTCTAGGTTCTACGCTCCATAGCTTACGTGTAACATTAAATTTTTCAAAATTTAATTATTTTTTGCAATTTTATTCAATCAAAAATATATATTTATAAATATAAAAAACAAGTAAGAACTTTCGGGCGAAACCTAATGCGTGATACTCGTTTCCCATAGGGGCATCTGGTATATTCAATTTAATAATATATCTCAAATTTTGCATTTATGTAGGTACATGAGAATTTTATTATATTGTTACATTTTGTTACATTTTGGATAACCTGATTTGTAACTATACCCCCTCATATACTGCCAATTGAAGGTCTGTTGCAAATATAACCTTGTGAATGAGTTATCATTTTTATAAAATGTAAAAAATTCAATAGAATCATATGCTGAGTTTCATCAAGTTCCGTTAAGTCAGTCCCAATCTATTAAACAAAACATTTGGCCAATTATGACACGCACGCGTTAAGCAGCGACAGCAAAATATATTTTTTTATAATTCGAGGGTATACACGAGTATATGTTCCAAATTTCAAGTCTCTAGCTTCAATAGCGTAGAAAAATATTACATTCATACGGACAGACGGACAGACGGCCAGACGGACAGACGGACGGACAGCAAGATGGACACTTCACAAAACCAATATACTCTTTTTCCCTTTGGGAAACGAGTATAAAAATTCAAGTCTCTAGCTTGTCTAGATGCTTCAATCGACGCGTTCAAACATACGGACGGACGGGCGGTCGGACGGACGGACAGACGGACAGACGTACGGACGGACAGACGGACCGCCGCACGGACAGACAGACGGACAGGGCTAAATCGACTCAGCTCGTCGCCCTGATCAAGAATATAAGAATGGGCTCAGGGTATAAAAATTTTGGAGTGAACAATACAGCTAGGAAGATCATTCATAAAGAGGGTAAAAAGCAGCGGTCCTAAATGACTGCCCTGAGGTACGCCTGATGAAACAGAGATAAGCTTCGAAATTGATGTTCGCAACAATACCCTTTGAGTCCTGTCTTTCAAATAGGATGAAATCCAAGACACAAGTTTAGGGTGAAATCCTAAATGATCAAGTTTGCAAATTAAGATATTATGATTAACTGAATCAAATACTTTGCTGAAATCAGTATAAATAACATCAGTGTTCATTTTATTTAAAAAGCTATCGTTAAAGCTATCGCCTGTCCGCAGCAGAAATGAACTCGGACAGCGACATTTTAGTCAACGGAATGGTGGACTTTGGAGCGGATCGAGTTACCACCGGACTACGCTTGAGTGTGCTGGAAGTCTGCTGTTTCCCGGACGGAATGAGAGACGCAGAGGAACTGCGCTTGATGAAACGCGAAGGAAAGGTTTGCGTTAGGGATAGACGATTACTCGGAGAGTGAGTAAAGAAGTTGACGAAATGGCAGGATTTGTCAACCGAACAGGGCACAAATACAGATAAACCGCGTTTCGGAAGCGAAGAGAAGCAATAAGATAAAATAAGTAAAAACAATAATACAGAATAAAAATAAATAAACTGAAAATGAAAATAACACAAATATATATGTATACAAGAATTTAAAAAAAAAGAAAATGATAGACGAAAATATTGATGTAATATATATTTATATTTATTTATTTTTTTTTATTTAAAAAAGAAGTAAAAAAAACTGTTTATTATAATTTGTTATATTTATTTGTTCTCAATGTGTACCTGCTGGAGCAATGACGTCACAAAAAAAAGGTTCCACCCCTGAACTAAGTATCGGATGGATTATCGATATTCGTGTGACGTGCAAGCACGATCGCTAACGCTTGGAACCAAAACAAACGAGCTTACTGAATTTTCTGTGCTTACTTGTGTTATTGTGTTCTTATATGTTCGCATAATATTTGTGGAAGTGTTGATATGTGCTGTGCACAAGCTTGACAACTGCTTTGTGTATTAATTGTGTTGTTGTTGGCTGCGTATGTGCATACGTACATACGGGCAGCCGATAGCACAAACAGCTGACACAATTAGCACATAAATCAACACAACGCTGAAACGAACTTAACGCTTTGAGGAAGCGAAGGAAGCTTTCAGAAAACGAATTTAAAAACTGAAGTTAAATATGTAAATAAAACACAGGAAGCTGTCGTTTTATTTATTAACTTTAGTTGTAGAATGGCATATGTACATATGTACATATGTTTGGATATACGTGTGTGTGTTTGTGTATAGGTCGCCCTGCGGAGTATATGTACGTGTAGAAACTGTAACGTCGCACAGTAGGGCCTCTGCCGGCAGAGCGTGGCAAAAATAAGTAAAGTGACTAACACCGATTTTGGATATCTTGGTGTCAAACGATTGGAAATTTCCCCCAGATGAAGAATCCAAAGGATTTTTGAAAATAGATGAATTTTAAGCATAGTTATGAGCCTTCAAAGTGGGGTCAATTTGCAAAATTTAACCAAACAGAGAAATTTTGTAAAAAATGTTCCACTTTTCAATTGAATTGCAAGAAAAATATTGCACCAATTGTTAATGTTTAGGTATCGTTGGAAAAATTGGTATATTTTTAACATAATAAAAGAAAAAGTATGTTATTATGATCAATAATTTAGGAGCTAGACTAATTCTAGTTAACCTCCAAAATTTGGTCATTTTTTGGTGTAAAGTGGACTCTATCTTCTGAGTCCAGCCGAGTCCACCGAAGGGGTTTATATACAGTTATTTGTCAATATTTCCTACACAATATTCATAAAAGATCGGCTGCCCGAAGGCACCAGATTTGCCTTTTTTTTTTTTAAAAACTAAAACAAAATCGGCATAAAATGCGCTAAAAATGCACTAAAAAAGGTCAAATTGACGCACAGCTGAGCACAGCTGCGCGTAGCTGCATGCAGTAGGTAGAAATGCCGACGGCAAAACCTTTTGTGAAGGGTCTGGGTTTTTTTGCATTTTGGTCGTTACACTTGCGCTTGTTGTCCCTTTTTGTTTCTACCTAATGCCAAATATTGTCAACAAACACTTGTTATTGAAAAAACTAAAATAAGCAGATAAAAGCAACCCTGAGAATTTAAGTTTATTAGATATTTATTCCCCTTCTGTGAATGAGTACTATCAGAAAAATTTAATTTTTTTTTTTTTTTTTTTTTTAAGAATTTTAATATTTTTATCGTTAATCTTGTCATCTTTAAGATTAATAATTAAAAAAAAATATTTTCAAAAAAAAAAAAAAACTTGTTCATACAAAAACATGCCTTTTTTTGCCTAAAAATCACATATTTCATGTTTGACACAAAACTGTGAAGCACCCTGTTGACGCAGCACCCTGTGCGTAGATTCATTTTAAAGCTTGAAGAATTCTCTGTCAAATGCTTTTTAAATTTTGGAATTACCTCAATTGGATCAAAAGTTATGATTTTTGCAACGCAAAATGAGCAAAGGCCCCACTGTGCGTCGGACCAGGAGTAGGAGTGATAATATAGGTGCTATAAATCACACACAAACATAAAGACTTATGGAGAAAGCTATATGTATGCCGATATGGTCAGAGTTACAGACAAACATAAAAACATAAACATTTGTATGTTCGTGCAAGTGACAAGTGCGCAACCGTAACAGCTGTGGCTCTGCAATTGCGTGAACAGCTGAGAGCGAGTTTGCCTATGCACGGAATATATTTATATATTTATATATATACATATATATGCGCAAGCAAGCTGACCGGGAGTCGGTTAGTTGCGCTTTATTGTCGGACTGCGGTTCGGACTGATATATAGGAGTTATATATCAAGTACATATGTACATATATATTTGTGGAGAAATATATACATACGTATTTGAAGGACGCGAGGTTAATGACCGAAGTATATACACACACACTTAGAAGTGATTGCTGATGCAAATAGAAATTTACCACAGCTGAATACGCTCCTATATCTATAAGAATATATAGATATAGAAACGTTTGCACTATGAGCATATATAGACTTAGAGTATGGCAAAACGCAAAGTAGTACTACAATGCGATATGTTACAAATACAAAACTAAAGAAGCAGATCAATCGCAGTTGTAATTCTTAGAATATGCTGAAATGCGCGCATATGAACGTATGAGTATGTGTACATACAAAAACGGTGGTCTGTTTCAATGTATGCGTGTAAAGGGCGATATATGACAAATACAAAACTACAGAAGCGGCTGAAAATGCAAACAGAATTTGGTTGAAGAATATGCTAGAACGAATGGCCTTGAATGTATTTGTGCCCATGCATAGTAGACGCGCTTGCACGTTTCAATGTATGTGTATGTGTAAATGTTTTTTGCTGCGCGTCACTGCTTGCCACGTGCGTGTGATTATTGGACAAACGTTTTGTTTAATAAATCGGGACTGACTTAACGGATTTTGATGAAACTTTCAGCATATGATTCTATTGAATTTTTTACATTTCATAAAAATGAATTTATTCACATGGTTATATTTGGAACAGACTCTCAATGGGTGTTTGAAGGCAGGGGGGGGGGGGTAATTAGTAAAAAGAGCCGGTATCCAAAAAAAAAAAAATTGAAATTGCATAAAATTCACATTAATCTATATGCAAAATTTGAGGAGTCTAGCTCTAAAGGTGTGGGAGATAAAATTTTATAACCTTTTTTCGATAAGGTTTAAAATCGATAACAATACAACAAAAATAGATATCGTTTTTTGGTAACAAACTTGACCTGCGCGTGCTATCCACGGACCCAACAAAAAAAATTCAAGTCTCTAGGTCAACTACGTTCTGAGATCGACGCGTTCAAACATACGGACAGACGGACGGACGGACGGACGGACAGACGGACGGACAGACAGACGGACTGGGCTAAATCGACTCAGCTCGTCGACCTGATCAAGAATATATATACTTTGTGGGGTCTGACACGCCTCCTTCTGCCTGTTACATACATTTAACAAAACCATTATACCCTGATTTCCCATTTTCAATGGGCTCAGGGTATAAAAAGAGCAGCAATACTAATAAGAATCGCGCACAAATAAGAATACCGTGCACAAAACAAACTAATGAGAGCAAATTCAGACACAAGTGTGTATGCAAGCAAAATGAAACATACAACAACAAGTGAGAGCAGATGAAACAGAAAGCCGGCAAACGATAATAGAAATCAAAATCGTCGATGCACCAAAACCGAAAATGAAAATCGGTAATAACTGAAGCACAAAGCACAGCGGATCAAACCTTGTACAGCAATGTAATGATAGTTATCCAAAGTTAACCGAACGCGATAGTGTGACAATTATATCAAGAGCACAAAAAAATACGTGTCAACACTCTCAACTGAGAACTCTCTCTCGTTTTCTCTCTCTCAATTGTTTTCTTTAAAAAAAAAAAGCACAGTGAGTTCCGGTGCGTAGGCTTTGCGACTCCAAACTCGACTGCCCCTTTCCGTTTTCTACCTTGCACCGGATCACACTCGACGACAGCGCTACAATGATGATGTCGCGTTATGACAGTCCTTCGTCAAGCTACAAAACAAACCAATCACAGCACACTACGTGGCTGATGCAATATTTCTTAATGTGATGAAATTATGCTTCTGGTGAAATACTCATAACAGAATACTCATACACTCACACATACTGTAAACAGCAACACACGCATACAGTGCGTGCAGTACGCTCCGACATATACTTTATGGGGTCTGCCACGCCTCTTTCTGCCTGTTATATACATTTATCAAAAAAATTATACCCTGATTTCCCATTTACAAAGGTACCCAGAGCCTTTGCAAATAGGAAATTATAAAGAATAAATAATAATGAGAATCGCGCACAAATAAGAATACTGTACACAAAACAAAATTATCAGAACAAAGACGCACACAAGTGTGAATGCAAGCAATAACATACACCAACAGTGAGTGCAATTTTATTCAACTATAATGTATGTCAATATGTCAATATATATTTATAAATATAAACAAGTAAGAAAACTCTAGTCGGAGGTGCCCGACTAGGAGATACCCTGAGCCCCGTCCCATTTGCATTGTTTAATACGCTATGTAGCTTGCATATAACATTAAATTTTGCAAAATTAAATTATAATTTTGAAATTTTATTCAACTGGAATGTATCTAAATCAAAAATAAATTAATAATTAAATAAATAAACAAAAATATTAAAAGAAAGCAAACATCACCGCACCTGGACTCGAACCTGCATCTATTTACTACATGTGTAACGTTAAAGCGCGTCATCTCAACTAGCACGACCACCTCATATTTATAGATTTAAAAAAAAAAATTAAAAAAGTTATGCTGTTGTCACTGAGTTTCGAACCCGGGACCTTTCGTTTACGCGCTTTGTGTCTATCCTCTACGCCACACCAGTATTCCGTTGCTTGTTGGCAAAACACAAAGTAGTACTACAATGCGATATGTTACAAATACAAAACTAAAGAAGCAGATCAATCGCAGTTGTAATTCTTAGAATATGCTGAAATGCGCGCATATGAACGTATGAGTATGTGTACATACAAAAACGGTGGTCTGTTTCAATGTATGCGTGTAAAGGGCGATATATGACAAATACAAAACTACAGAAGCGGCTGAAAATGCAAACAGAATTTGGTTGAAGAATATGCTAGAACGAATGGCCTTGAATGTATTTGTGCCCATGCATAGTAGACGCGCTTGCACGTTTCAATGTATGTGTATGTGTAAATGTTTTTTGCTGCGCGTCACTGCTTGCCACGTGCGTGTGATTATTGGACAAACGTTTTGTTTAATAAATCGGGACTGACTTAACGGATTTTGATGAAACATGAAGCATATGATTCTATTGAATTTTTTACATTTCATAAAAATGAATTTATTCACATGGTTATATTTGGAACAGACTCTCAATGGGTGTTTGAAGGCAGGGGGGGGGGGGCGGGTAATTAGTAAAAAGAGCCGGTATCCAAAAAATAAAAAAATTGAAATTGCATAAAATTCACATTAATCTATATGCAAAATTTGAGGAGTCTAGCTCTAAAGGTGTGGGAGATAAAATTTTATAACCTTTTTTCGATAAGGTTTAAAATCGATAACAATACAACAAAAATAGATATCGTTTTTTGGTAACAAACTTGACCTGCGCGTGCTATCCACGGACCCAACAAAAAAAATTCAAGTCTCTAGGTCAACTACGTTCTGAGATCGACGCGTTCAAACATACGGATAGACGGACGGACGGACGGACGGACAGACGGACGGACAGACAGACGGACAGGGCTAAATCGACTCAGCTCGTCGCCCTGATCAAGAATATATATACTTTGTGGGGTCTGACACGCCTCCTTCTGCCTGTTACATACATTTAACAAAACCATTATACCCTGATTTCCCATTTTCAATGGGCTCAGGGTATAAAAACAAGTAAGAACTTTGCATTCGGGCGAAACCTAATGCGTGATACTCGTTTACCATAGGAGCATCTGGTATATTCAATTTAATAATATATCTCAAATTTTGCATTTATGTAGATTCATTTGAATTTTATGCAATTTAAATTTGTGTTACATTTTGGATACCGGCATTTTTAAATAATTACCTACCCCCTCATATACTGCCAATTTAAGGTCTGTTGCAAATATAACCTTGTGAATGAGTTATCATTTTTATAAAATGTAAAAAATTCAATAGAATCATATGCTGAAAGTTTCATCAAGTTCCGTTAAGTCAGTCCCAATCTATTAAACAAAACGTTTGGCCAATTATGACATGCACGCGTTAAGCAGCGACAGCAAAATATATTTACATTTACACATACATTGAAACGTGCAAGCGCGTTGGCTTATGCATGGTCACAAATAAATTCAGCGCCATTCATTCTATCATATTCTTCAACTAAAATTGTTATTGAGTTGTGTTTGCATTTTCAGCTGCTTCTTTAGTTTTGTTTTTGTCAAATATAGACTTTTATACGCATTCATCCAAACCGACCACCGATTTTGTATGTACGCATATAAATACATACGTTCATATGCGCGGATTTTCTAAGAATTACAATTGCGATTGATTTATGTTTATATTGTGTTTGCATTAACAGCAGCTTCTATAGTTTTGTATTTGTGTTAAAGTCGTCCTTGTAACGAAGTAGTTTCGGATTTGCCAACAGGCAATGCAAAATTGATGTGGCGCAGCAGGTAGATGAAAAGCGTGTAAGCAAAAGGGTTCGCGTTCGAAACGCGGCGGCGACGGCATGAAATAGTTTCGCAGCTGTTCGTGCCTACATACATACATACAAGATGGGTCCTACCGTCAACTTTTTGTGTGGAATAATTTTGTTCGGACTAAGTCGATATGTGTGTAATCGGTATTTGATATTTACATTTTTTGTCATGGTCAGTCACACAAAAAGAAAAACATAACTGACAGAGGCTATACGTAAAATGATAAATTTAGCAGATAAATTATTTGCAGAAATTCAACATTAAATCGAATTACATATATTTCTCAGAAGTGCAGTTTGTCGTCTTAGCAATTCTTATTAAGCTTATTTATATAGGTGGCACAGGCATATGAATTTTGCAGCTGGGCGTTACAAATTTTGCTGCCAATTTGCCACGCCTCCAGTAGGCGTAGACATATCATATTTGGCAAGTTCCTAGAAGGAGTCGAGGGTAATGTAACTCTAAAGTTAGGATGCTTACACTCAAAAAATGTAAAAGTTACAGGGTATTTTGTCGATATACCACGCCCCAGAAGGGCGTAAGATTTATTTTTGGGGAATCAATAGAGGAGGCCCCCAGTAACACAAACATCCAATTTTGAAGCGTCTAACTCTAAAACTGTAGGAGCTATAAGCTTTTTGCGATTTGTCACGCCCCCTAAAGGCGTAGGTATGTCCGCCATAGCTTTTTGATCTTGGGTTGCTTATCCGAGTAAATATTAAATTTCAAGTCTCTAGCATCAATAGAGCTCAAAATATAGCTGAATTTGTAAAATCACTCTATATTCAGATCCGATTTTCCACGCCCCCAGTGGGCATGGACATATAATCTTCCCATCAATCTTTATATAATCGTATCGTTAAGATACGTGCCAAATTTCAGCATTCTAGCTTTAAAACTGTAGGAGTTACAGTTTTCCCGATTTGCCACGCCCCCAATGGGCGTAGGTATGTCCGCCATAGCTTTTTGATCTTGGGTTGCTTATCCGAGTAAATATTAAATTTCAAGTCTCTAGCATCAATAGTGCTCAAAATATAGCTGAATTTGTAAAATCACTCTATATTCAGATCCGATTTGCCACGCCACCAGTGGGCGTGGACATAAAATCTATCAATCTTTATAGAATAGAAGCGTTAAGATACGTGCCAAATTTCAGCATTCTAGCTTTAAAACTGTAGGAGTTACAGTTTTCCCGATTTGCCACGCCCCCAATGGGCGTAGGTATATCCGCCATATCTTTTTGAGCTTGGGTGGTCAACGCAAGTATACATTCCAAATTTCAACTCTCTAGCTCTTCGACTAATATGATTTCATAACTATGGGCGCAAGCATTTTCCGATTTGCCACGCCCCTAATGGGCGTATCCGGAAAATCTTGACACTTTATAATTCGAGGGTATACACGGTATATGTTTTGAATTTCAAGTCTCTAGCTTCAATAGCGTAGAAAAATATTGCATTCATACGGACAGACGGACAGACGGCCAGACGGACAGACGGACGGACAGCAAGACGCACATTGCAAAAAACCAATATACTATTTTTCCTTTGGGAAACTAGTATAAAAATTGGTATTCACAATTTTTGCCGGTATGGTCACACACACAAAAAAGAAAATAACATGACTGACCTAGGCTATACGAAAAATGACAGTATTACAATATAAATTATTTGCAGAACTTCAAAATTAAATCGAATTACATATATTTAATATTTTTATACCCTGAACCCATTGAAAATGGGAAATCAGGGTATAATGGTTTTGTTAAATGTATGTAACAGGCAGAGGGAGGCGTGTCAGACCCCAGCTCGACGAGCAGAGTCGATTTAGCGCTGTACGTCTGTCTGTACGTCTGTCTGTCCGTCCGTCTGTCCGTCCGTCCGTCCGTCCGTCCGTCCGTTTGTTTGAACGCGTCGATTGAAGCATCTACACAGGCTAGAGACTTGATTTTTTTTTGTTGGGTCCGTGAATAGCACGCGCAGGTCAAGTTTGTTACAAAAAAACGATATCTATTTTTATTGTTTTGTTATCGATTTTAAACCTTATCGAAAACAGATTATTTATTTATTTATTTATTTATTTATTTATTTATTTATTTATTTATTTATTTATTTATTTATTTATTTATTTATTTATTTATTTATTTATTTATTTATTTATTTATTTATTTATTTATTTATTTATTTATTTATTTATTTATTTATTTATTTATTTATTATTAAAAGACATTGACAAGACTGGAGTCAACTTAAATGTAAACAATAAAAATATTTATATATAAAAAGCCTAAAATAACATAAATTATCAATAATACCACCAACTCGGTGGGGGTACTTTATTTGCCAGTACGGCCAGCTATGCCCCAATTCACAGCCATTTTAGTCAGTGATATTATTGATGCTATAAAAGACAGAGAGTAATTGCAGGAAACTTATATATTAAATAGATTATAATCTTAGATATACGTAAAAATCTAGGAACTACCGGCTCACTCATGGGCTCTATCAGTGATACCACGAAGATGATCTGCAAGCAAGGATTTTATTAAGGGCAGAGAGAGTTCAGAGGAGTTCACATGATAAAATTTATTATAATTTATGCATAACACGTGTAACGCGCCATGCAAGGAATAATCTGATGTGCATACAGGGAAATTATAACGGACGAAAGTGTCTGGTTGTTCTAGAGGGAACAGAAAAATTAAGCTGATTTAACAAACATGGCGAATCAATTTTACCCATAATCAAATTATGTAGAAAAACAACACCCAAAATTGTTCTACGGTTAATTAAAGATGGAAGATTAATAAGAAGAAGCCTACTATGATAAGACGGTAAACGAAGATTTGGATCCCAGTTTAGATCACGCAACGCAAAGATGAGAAACTGTTTCTGGACCGATTCAATACGGTCCTGATACAATTTATGCTGTGGAGACCAAATAATTGAACAGTATTCTAAAATAGGTCGAACCAGCGAAGTATATAACAGTTTTGTGATAAAGCGATCTTTAAACTCTTTTGACCAACGTTTAATAAAACCAAGAGCACCTTTAGCTTCATTTAGGATAATAGAGATATGAAGATTAAAAGAAAGTTTTGTGTCAAAAGTAACACCAAGATCTTTGACAGTTAAAATTGGTTGTAGGGAAATGTTGTTAATAGTGTAATTAACAATATGTGGGATAGTACGACTGAAAGTCATTGTCATACACTTGGAACAATTTAAATGCAACTGATTAGTCGCACACCAAAGCTGAAAGGAATTAAGGTCATCTTGAAGGCGAAAATGATCAAGCAAGTTGGAGTATGAAAAGCAGAGCTTAACATCGTCTGCATACATAAAAATTTTCGAGTGAATAATATAGCTAGGAAGATCATTTATTAAAAAGGGAAAAAAGTCCTAAATGACTGCCTTGAGGTACGCCTGAAGAAACAGAGGCAAGCTTCGAAACTGATGTCCTCAACAATACCCTTTGTGACCTACCTTTCAAATAGGATGAAATCCAAGACAAATGCTTAGAGTGAAATCCTAAGTGATCAAGCTTGCAAATTAAGATGTTATGATTAACTGAATCAAATGCTTTGCTGAAATCAGTATAAATAACATCAATTTGCATTTTGTTTAAAAAGCTATAGTTGATTAGAGAAGAAAATTCTAATAAATTAGTGGAAGTTGATCGATTCTGGAAAAAACCATGTTGAGATGGCGAAATAATCGATTTACAAAAATGTTGTAAGTTTGAAGTTATAATTTTTTCAAATAATTTCGGGATAGCAGACAGTTTAGCTATATCTCTATAATTTGAAATGTCAGACCTCCCACCTTTCTTATGTAATGGGATAATAAATGATTCCTTCCAAATAGAGGGAAAAACAGATGTTTCCAGGGACAAATTGAATAGTTTTAATAAAGGTAACTGTAAAGAAGCACTGCCTTCCTTTATAACACAGCTTGGAATATTATCAGCACCAGGCGAAAAAGATGGCAGAAACCAAAGAAGCAAGGGAAACACTAGGAATATTCGTTGCCGGACTAACAAATGAGTACGAAGTAGTGTGGGAGTCATTAGATGAATAAGTGGATTGAAAAAAATTTGCAAAAAGATCAGCAGAATCTGGATCATTACAAGATTTTTTCTCTCCAAAGAAAAAATTTGAAGGTAAATTAGAAGATTTACGCTTAGAGTTTACAAATGAATAAAATTGCTTGGGATCACGAACGAATTTCCTTTTGCACCGTAAAAGGTAATTCTCATAACACCTAGTTTTCAGGCATGAACATAGAAATATATATAAATATGTAAACATGCCTTCTACGCACTTGACGACTAGCATGCAGTGCGATAGATGAAGAAAGGCCACATGTGTGGAATCTTAAAATAGCCAGATGAACGCTGACCCTTACAACGTCAGCGATAGGTTAAGAATAGATAATAGACGAACGCTGAGCCTTACAACCTCAGCGATAGTATAAGAATGCAATAGACCAATGCTGAGCCTTACACACTCAGCAATAGACACATTAGATTTAAGGGTTGAAATTATGCATGAGGCTGGGTATATATACCCAGCCTCAGAAGAATAAAGATCAGTACAGTACTAAACCCCAACATAGTCAAGTGTATTCATTCATGGTCCTTCGAGCCGGAGTGGAAATCAACACAGTCAAGTACTGCGTGCTTCCAGCTGAGTGATTACTGTATTCGATCCCGGTCATAAAAGCCGAAACCACAAATTTACTAAATATTTGTGGACAGTGCTTAAAAAATATTTTTGGCTTACCAACCCACGCTGTGAGTAGAGGCACAGCACGATCAACCTGGTGATCAAAACAAAAAAACCTCCAACGGGTCAAGCCAAAGAATAAAGAGATGCTGTTAACAAAAACTCTAGAGAAACAATCAGAGATATATGACAGCATCCTGCAGGCCATAGCTTAAAAGGAGGAGTTTGCAGTTGTGGATAAGTTGGCAGCAGAATTCACTGCCAATCATTCACTGCTGAAGAAAATCGGTGTCATCAACCATCAATATTTTACAGAGAAAATATATGATTGGATTATGGAATCAATCAGGAGCTACAAGAAGGCCCTGATGAAGGTCGAAGTTGCCGACCACACTATGGACACCGACAAACCATCTACAAGCAAAAATTGGCAAATACGACCGGAAACATCCAGGCAAGAAAATACTCAAGAGGAAATAATATTTTCACACAGAAGTATGAGCCTAAAGGATGAGTGGATTAAGCTTGTTGACGAAGAACGTCTAAAAGTAAGGCAGTACGTCCAAGAAGTGTATGTCTACCTAAACTCAAGCAACCAGGAAGAAATCTTTGAACATAAAGATAAGCTAAACTTCCGATTGAACGAAGTCCAGACACTGTTCACGGGCTTACAGGCAAGATATGGAAAGTCTGCCTACGACAGCGACTATATAGAAGAACTGGAATTCCTCGTCGACGGGCTGTCAGATAAGCTTAACAAAAGAGTAAGTGACTTGCAGAACATAGAAGAAGACCTTCCGCTGTACGAAGATCCAAAGCCCCAGAAACCAAAACTTCCTCATTTCTATGGAAATCCAAAAAAATGGCCAGCGTTCGTCGAGATATTCTCGAACATGATTCACAAGAGGAAGGATATCAGCGACAAAAGAAAGTTGATATACCTAAAAATGTGTATCAAGGGAGACGCAACAGTGGTCATAAGCCATTCCATTGGCAACTACAATGCAGCGTGGGACTATTTGTGCAAGCGCTATGCAAAAAGGTGCCAACTATTGGATATCTCCATTAACCAGCTAATGAACAAGGAACTGAAGACCAATTTTGAAGGCAGTATCCGCAAGTTCGAGAGCACCTCCGTTCATAGGGACACCGTCATCGCTGATCAGAAGCTATCAAGCCATAAAACCGCCGCTAAAAAAGAAAATAGTGGTCTGGAACCAGTGCCAGAAAAACGGAACAGCGAGTGGCATTTCATCCCGCCGGCAAGCCCTCACATGGGAGGATTAGGAGAAGATAAATGGTCAGTGGGAAATATATCAAAAAAGGATCAACCGCAAGAGGTAGGAGGACATGGAAGATGGGGACGAGTGTAATTGCTGTCACATCTTCGATACCGACATCAAAAGATATCCAATTGGAAGATCAGTCGATTGACGATACTTCCATTGATAGCAGCCCGAAGGATGTCCAAAACATTTCTGCCGAAACTACAACTGCAACTAGAAGTACAGCTGGAGATAAAAATAATGATATCGTCTCGAATTCTGTAATCTCCGCTTCAGCTACAATCCCAGCAAAACAATTGAAACAACAAATTGCTTCGGAACCAACAAATTGCTTCGGTTGCATCCCAGAGGCAATCATTATCAATAGCTGCTCGACGGCAGCATAATCTTCAAAAAGTGGATGACCCTAATTTGGAGGCCTTGACATCGGCAGCAATGATGCAAGCGGCCTCCCTCTCAGCTCACTCAACAATTGACGACAACTACAAAGGGTGTACACATTTTAAAGAGAACCGACTTCACTTGGAATGGGAACCGCCACCAGCGCAGAAGACCAAGGAAGCAGCTGAGTACTCGACCATATCTGGCTATAGCATTTTCCGGGCCCCGCAGAATGTTCAGGCACGAACATAAACTATTCAAGGATTGGAATAGTAATAATTGTCATTGTCTTGTATATAATTAAGAAAAGAAACCAGAGACAGCGATTACAGACTGTCACCTTTCTGGCCCCGGCAGAATGTTCAGGCATGAACATAGAAATATATATAAATATGTAAACATGCCTTCTACGCACTTGACGACTAGCATGCAGTGCGATAGATGAAGAAAGGCCACATGTGTGGAATCTTAAAATAGCCAGATGAACGCTGACCCTTACAACGTCAGCGATAGGTTAAGAATAGATAATAGACGAACGCTGAGTCAGCGATAGTATAAGAATGCAATAGACCAATGCTGAGCCTTACACACTCAGCAATAGACACATTAGATTTAAGGGTTGAAATTATGCATGAGGCTGGGTATATATACCCAGCCTCAGAAGAATAAAGATCAGTACAGTACTAAACCCCAACATAGTCAAGTGTATTCATTCATGGTCCTTCGAGCCGGAGTGGAAATCAACACAGTCAAGTACTGCGTGCTTCCAGCTGAGTGATTACTGTATTCGATCCCGGTCATAAAAGCCGAAACCACAAATTTACTAAATGTTTGTGGACAGTGCTTAAAAAATATTTTTGGCTTACCAACCCACGCTGTGAGTAGAGGCACAGCACGATCAACCTGGTGATCAAAACAAAAAAACCTCCAACGGGTCAAGCCAAAGAATAAAGAGATGCTGTTAACAAAAACTCTAGAGAAACAATCAGAGATATATGACAGCATCCTGCAGGCCATAGCTTAAAAGGAGGAGTTTGCAGTTGTGGATAAGTTGGCAGCAGAATTCACTGCCAATCATTCACTGCTGAAGAAAATCGGTGTCATCAACCATCAATATTTTACAGAGAAAATATATGATTGGATTATGGAATCAATCAGGAGCTACAAGAAGGCCCTGATGAAGGTCGAAGTTGCCGACCACACTATGGACACCGACAAACCATCTACAAGCAAAAATTGGCAAATACGACCGGAAACATCCAGGCAAGAAAATACTCAAGAGGAAATAATATTTTCACACAGAAGTATGAGCCTAAAGGATGAGTGGATTAAGCTTGTTGACGAAGAACGTCTAAAAGTAAGGCAGTACGTCCAAGAAGTGTATGTCTACCTAAACTCAAGCAACCAGGAAGAAATCTTTGAACATAAAGATAAGCTAAACTTCCGATTGAACGAAGTCCAGACACTGTTCACGGGCTTACAGGCAAGATATGGAAAGTCTGCCTACGACAGCGACTATATAGAAGAACTGGAATTCCTCGTCGACGGGCTGTCAGATAAACTTAACAAAAGAGTAAGTGACTTGCAGAACATAGAAGAAGACCTTCCGCTGTACGAAGATCCAAAGCCCCAGAAACCAAAACTTCCTCATTTCTATGGAAATCCAAAAAAATGGCCAGCGTTCGTCGAGATATTCTCGAACATGATTCACAAGAGGAAGGATATCAGCGACAAAAGAAAGTTGATATACCTAAAAATGTGTATCAAGGGAGACGCAACAGTGGTCATAAGCCATTCCATTGGCAACTACAATGCAGCGTGGGACTATTTGTGCAAGCGCTATGCAAAAAGGTGCCAACTATTGGATATCTCCATTAACCAGCTAATGAACAAGGAACTGAAGACCAATTTTGAAGGCAGTATCCGCAAGTTCGAGAGCACCTCCGTTCATAGGGACACCGTCATCGCTGATCAGAAGCTATCAAGCCATAAAACCGCCGCTAAAAAAGAAAATAGTGGTCTGGAACCAGTGCCAGAAAAACGGAACAGCGAGTGGCATTTCATCCCGCCGGCAAGCCCTCACATGGGAGGATTAGGAGAAGATAAATGGTCAGTGGGAAATATATCAAAAAAGGATCAACCGCAAGAGGTAGGAGGACATGGAAGATGGGGACGAGTGTAATTGCTGTCACATCTTCGATACCGACATCAAAAGATATCCAATTGGAAGATCAGTCGATTGACGATACTTCCATTGATAGCAGCCCGAAGGATGTCCAAAACATTTCTGCCGAAACTACAACTGCAACTAGAAGTACAGCTGGAGATAAAAATAATGATATCGGCTCGAATTCTGTAATCTCCGCTTCAGCTACAATCCCAGCAAAACAATTGAAACAACAAATTGCTTCGGAACCAACAAATTGCTTCGGTTGCATCCCAGAGGCAATCATTATCAATAGCTGCTCGACGGCAGCATAATCTTCAAAAAGTGGATGACCCTAATTTGGAGGCCTTGACATCGGCAGCAATGATGCAAGCGGCCTCCCTCTCAGCTCACTCAACAATTGACGACAACTACAAAGGGTGTACACATTTTAAAGAGAACCGACTTCACTTGGAATGGGAACCGCCACCAGCGCAGAAGACCAAGGAAGCAGCTGAGTACTCGACCATATCTGGCTATAGCATTTTCCGGGCCCCGCAGAATGTTCAGGCACGAACATAAACTATTCAAGGATTGGAATAGTAATAATTGTCATTGTCTTGTATATAATTAAGAAAAGAAACCAGAGACAGCGATTACAGACTGTCACCTTTCTGGCCCCGGCAGAATGTTCAGGCATGAACATAGAAATATATATAAATATGTAAACATGCCTTCTACGCACTTGACGACTAGCATGCAGTGCGATAGATGAAGAAAGGCCACATGTGTGGAATCTTAAAATAGCCAGATGAACGCTGACCCTTACAACGTCAGCGATAGGTTAAGAATAGATAATAGACGAACGCTGAGTCAGCGATAGTATAAGAATGCAATAGACCAATGCTGAGCCTTACACACTCAGCAATAGACACATTAGATTTAAGGGTTGAAATTATGCATGAGGCTGGGTATATATACCCAGCCTCAGAAGAATAAAGATCAGTACAGTACTAAACCCCAACATAGTCAAGTGTATTCATTCATGGTCCTTCGAGCCGGAGTGGAAATCAACACAGTCAAGTACTGCGTGCTTCCAGCTGAGTGATTACTGTATTCGATCCCGGTCATAAAAGCCGAAACCACAAATTTACTAAATGTTTGTGGACAGTGCTTAAAAAATATCTTTGGCTTACCAACCCACGCTGTGAGTAGAGGCACAGCACGATCAACCTGGTGATCAAAACAAAAAAACCTCCAACGGGTCAAGCCAAAGAATAAAGAGATGCTGTTAACAAAAACTCTAGAGAAACAATCAGAGATATATGACAGCATCCTGCAGGCCATAGCTTAAAAGGAGGAGTTTGCAGTTGTGGATAAGTTGGCAGCAGAATTCACTGCCAATCATTCACTGCTGAAGAAAATCGGTGTCATCAACCATCAATATTTTACAGAGAAAATATATGATTGGATTATGGAATCAATCAGGAGCTACAAGAAGGCCCTGATGAAGGTCGAAGTTGCCGACCACACTATGGACACCGACAAACCATCTACAAGCAAAAATTGGCAAATACGACCGGAAACATCCAGGCAAGAAAATACTCAAGAGGAAATAATATTTTCACACAGAAGTATGAGCCTAAAGGATGAGTGGATTAAGCTTGTTGACGAAGAACGTCTAAAAGTAAGGCAGTACGTCCAAGAAGTGTATGTCTACCTAAACTCAAGCAACCAGGAAGAAATCTTTGAACATAAAGATAAGCTAAACTTCCGATTGAACGAAGTCCAGACACTGTTCACGGGCTTACAGGCAAGATATGGAAAGTCTGCCTACGACAGCGACTATATAGAAGAACTGGAATTCCTCGTCGACGGGCTGTCAGATAAACTTAACAAAAGAGTAAGTGACTTGCAGAACATAGAAGAAGACCTTCCGCTGTACGAAGATCCAAAGCCCCAGAAACCAAAACTTCCTCATTTCTATGGAAATCCAAAAAAATGGCCAGCGTTCGTCGAGATATTCTCGAACATGATTCACAAGAGGAAGGATATCAGCGACAAAAGAAAGTTGATATACCTAAAAATGTGTATCAAGGGAGACGCAACAGTGGTCATAAGCCATTCCATTGGCAACTACAATGCAGCGTGGGACTATTTGTGCAAGCGCTATGCAAAAAGGTGCCAACTATTGGATATCTCCATTAACCAGCTAATGAACAAGGAACTGAAGACCAATTTTGAAGGCAGTATCCGCAAGTTCGAGAGCACCTCCGTTCATAGGGACACCGTCATCGCTGATCAGAAGCTATCAAGCCATAAAACCGCCGCTAAAAAAGAAAATAGTGGTCTGGAACCAGTGCCAGAAAAACGGAACAGCGAGTGGCATTTCATCCCGCCGGCAAGCCCTCACATGGGAGGATTAGGAGAAGATAAATGGTCAGTGGGAAATATATCAAAAAAGGATCAACCGCAAGAGGTAGGAGGACATGGAAGATGGGGACGAGTGTAATTGCTGTCACATCTTCGATACCGACATCAAAAGATATCCAATTGGAAGATCAGTCGATTGACGATACTTCCATTGATAGCAGCCCGAAGGATGTCCAAAACATTTCTGCCGAAACTACAACTGCAACTAGAAGTACAGCTGGAGATAAAAATAATGATATCGGCTCGAATTCTGTAATCTCCGCTTCAGCTACAATCCCAGCAAAACAATTGAAACAACAAATTGCTTCGGAACCAACAAATTGCTTCGGTTGCATCCCAGAGGCAATCATTATCAATAGCTGCTCGACGGCAGCATAATCTTCAAAAAGTGGATGACCCTAATTTGGAGGCCTTGACATCGGCAGCAATGATGCAAGCGGCCTCCCTCTCAGCTCACTCAACAATTGACGACAACTACAAAGGGTGTACACATTTTAAAGAGAACCGACTTCACTTGGAATGGGAACCGCCACCAGCGCAGAAGACCAAGGAAGCAGCTGAGTACTCGACCATATCTGGCTATAGCATTTTCCGGGCCCCGCAGAATGTTCAGGCACGAACATAAACTATTCAAGGATTGGAATAGTAATAATTGTCATTGTCTTGTATATAATTAAGAAAAGAAACCAGAGACAGCGATTACAGACTGTCACCTTTCTGGCCCCGGCAGAATGTTCAGGCATGAACATAGAAATATATATAAATATGTAAACATGCCTTCTACGCACTTGACGACTAGCATGCAGTGCGATAGATGAAGAAAGGCCACATGTGTGGAATCTTAAAATAGCCAGATGAACGCTGACCCTTACAACGTCAGCGATAGGTTAAGAATAGATAATAGACGAACGCTGAGCCCTACAACCTCAGCGATAGTATAAGAATACAATAGACCAATGCTGAGCCTTACACACTCAGCAATAGACACATTAGATTTAAGGGTTGAAATTATGCATGAGGCTGGGTATATATACCCAGCCTCAGAAGAATAAAGATCAGTACAGTACTAAACCCCAACATAGTCAAGTGTATTCATTCACCTAGCATTTAAAAGATTAAAATTTGACTTGGTTATTGAGTATTTAGACCAGTCAACAATCGAACCAGACTTTTTAAAATTCTTGAAACATTTGGTTTTAATATTTCCAAAATTGGAAAGAGTCTGAGTAAACCGGGGGGGCTTATTAGAAGCAGGCCTAGAGTGGTACGAAGGGACACAGACAGATAGAGCATAAAGTTTCATAGAAAATGTTCACTGCCAAATTAATATCAACTGAGTCGTATAAAAGCGTCCAGTCAGTTGCATTCATTAAATCGTTAAGCAAGACAAAATTGCATTTATGAAAACAGCGACGGTATATTTTAGGAACCGGAGTAGAAATGTGTCATCTTTATGGAAAAAATTACATCTAAAGTGGGATGATGCAAATCTTCAGGAATACAGATAGGAGTTGATCTGGTAACATTAATGACAGAGTCATCATTAATAAAAACGAGATCAAGTGAACGATTCAAATGATTCAAAACAGAGTTCATCTGAAACATTAAAAGACTGAACAGTTCATCGAAGAAATAATGATCTGTAGACGGAATAAGATAATTAAAATTGGGAGTTCACGACCACAAAGTGTTAGGTATATTAAAGTCACCAAACACTAGAAACAAGTCATTATCTTTTACATGCTTAAAAATTTCTTTAATACAAGTTATATGTTGTGCATAGACTTGTACATGAGAAGAAGGGGGAACATATGAACAAGTGACATACATGGAAAGAGATGGGAGATTTATTTTAACCCCAATAATCTCAGCATCATGAAGTGATTCGGAGAGGATATTTTGTATGTAAGCAAGTAAGCAAAAAGGTCCAGAATATCACTATTATAAATATTCAGTGAACACAATGACATCATATTGAAAACTGAAACTGTTTAAAAATAGACCTTTAAGTTTAGAATTTAGGCCTCGAACATTTTGGTATGCCAAAAACAGATTAGGTGAAGAATTTAAACTATTTAGTTTTTTGATACAATATTAGTTGAAGATTGTACCGAAGTAGGATTCAGTGTAACGAGAGGTAATCGGTTTCGATTCTTTGGCTTGAATTCATCTACAACTATATGTGTTGGCCAAAACTTGGAATAACATATAGTTGTGAAGTGTTCAAACGGCACACTGATTTTAAATGAAGTAATTTTACGTGGTGTTGCAAAATTAAACTTCGAGATAAAAACATTTGCTTCAGACTTACTAGCGATAAACGCTGATATTGCTTCGCACGTTGTGTCAGATGAAAGCCTGGATAAGAAAACCTGCTTTCGAGGAAATACAACAGATAAAGTGGGAACTAAGGATTCAGAGATCGCTGACAGATTGTTGTTCGTTGTTTGAGCAACAACAACCGGGGACGCTCTTACTTTTATAGTAGGACTTAAATTAGGATCAACAGTTTCAGTAACAGAGCCATTATTACAAGGTGATGTAGACAAGTCTACAGAAGGTGGATTGGACATTGAGTCAGGGTTAGGTGAAGTAGGAGCTAGTAAATTTGGAGACAACAATGGTGCAGAAGATGGTACCAATAATGTTGTAGTATCCATTCGATGGTGTGGAGCTTCAAAATTATACTGATTAAATATTTCATTACCAGCTTCTAAATCACTAGAAAGCTGTTTTGAAATATTGCACAGTTTTAAAAATTGCACTCTCACCGAATTATACATTTTGGAAAAATTTATTTGTTTTTCCAAACAACTTGGGCAAGACCAACGTAAACCACCACAACCAATTTTGGTAGTGGACATGACTTTATCGTAGTCCCGCCCCGTAAGGCCTGCACATTTTGTGTGCATCAAATTCTCACACAACTAGCAATTAATAAATTGTGCTTGTGCAGAGTCAACAACCTGCTTAAAAGAGCATGATTTCTTACAGCAAGTCATTTTGGCAATAAAGGGTCAAACAGAAATTATAGCGAGCAAGAAAAAGAAGAAACAAAAACAAAAACATAAAGCAAAGGAATGCAAAACTAAAAGTGATAGGAATGCGTTGAGAGCACTAATAACAAACAACAACAAAGTAAGCGGCAATATCAGTAATGAATCGCGCACAAATAAGAATATCATGCACAAAACAAACTTATAAGCACATATACAGACACAAGTGTGAATATAAAATACAACAACACTAGGGAGCAGATAAACAGAAAGGCGGCAAACAGTGACACAGAGCATAAACGATAATAAAAATCAAATAGCCGATGCACCAAAACCGAAAGAGAACAAGTAAGAAAACTCTAGTCGGAGGTGCCCGACTAGGAGATACCCTGAGCCCCGTCCCATTTGCATTGTTTAATACGCTATGTAGCTTGCATTTAACATTACATTTTGCAAAATTAAATTATAATTTTGAAATATTATTCAACTAGAATGTATGTAAATCAAAAATAAATTAATAATTAAATAAATAAACAAAAAAATGAAATGAAAGCAAACATCACCGCACCTGGGCTCGAGCCTGCATCTATTTACTACATGTGTAACGTTAAAGCGCGTCATCTCAACTAGAACGACCACCTTATGTTTATAGATTTAAAAAAAAAAATAAAAAAAGTTACGCTGTTGTCACTGAGTTTCGAACCCGCGACCTTTCGTTTACGCGCTTTGTGTCTATCCACTACGCTACACCAGTATTGCGTTGCTTGTTGGCAAAACGCAAAGTAGTACTACAATGCGATATGTTACAAATACAAAACTAAAGAAGCAGATCAATCGCAGTTGTAATTCTTATAATATGCTGAAATGGGCGCATATGAACGTATGAGTATGTGTACATACAAAAACGGTGGTCTGTTTCAATGTATGCGTGTAAAGGGCGATATATAACAAATACAAAACTACAGAAGCGGCTGAAAATGCAAACAGAATTTGGTTGAAGAATATGCTAGAACGAATGGCCTTGAATGTATTTCTGCACATGCATAGTAGACGCGCTTGCACGTTTCCATGTATGTGTATGTGTAAATGTTTTTTGCTGCGCGTCGCTGCTTGCCACGTGCGTGTGATTATTGGCCAAACGTTTTGTTTAATAAATCGGGACTGACTTAACGGATTTTGATGAAACTTTCAGCATATGATTCTATTGAATTTTTTACATTTTATAAAAATGCTAATTGATTCACATGGTTATATTTGCAACAGACTCTCAATGGGTGTTGATGGCTGAGGGGGGTAATTAGTAAAAAGAGCCGGTACGCAAAAAATAAAAAAAAATAGAAATTGCATAAAATTCACGTGAATCTATATGCAAAATTTGAGGGGTCTAGCTCTAAAGGTGTGGCAGATAGAATTTTATAACCTGTTTTCGATAAGGTTTAAAATCGATAACAAAACAACAAAAATATATATCGTTTTTTGGTAACTTGACCTGCGCGGGCTATCCACGGACCCAACAAAAAAAAAATCAAGTCTCTAGGTCAACTACGTTCTGAGATCGACGCGTTCAAACATACGGACGGCCGGACAGACGGACAGACAGACAGACGGACAGGGCTAAATCGACTCAGCTCGTCGCCCTGATCAAGAATATATATACTTTGTGGGGTCTGACACGCTTCCTTCTGCCTGTTACATACATTTAACAAAACCATTATACCCTGATTTCCCATTTTCAATGGGCTCAGGGTATAAAAATCAGCAATAACTAAAGCACAAAGCACAACGGATCAAACCTTGCACAGCAATGTAATGCTAGTTATTTAAAGACTACCGTGCGCGACAGTAAAATAATTATTGTGTAGTAATAAACGAGAAATTTATCAAAACTCCAAGAGCACAAAAAAAGACGCGTTAGCACTCTCAACTGAGAACTCTCTCTGAGAACTCACCTTTAGAGCTACACCCCTCAAATTTTGCAAAAAGTATAATGTGAATTTTATGCAATTTTTATTTTTTTATTTTTTGGATACCGGCTCTTTTTACTAATTAACACGAGGATCCAATTTTGCAGCATCTAGCTCTAAAAACTGAAGGAGCTTTAAGGTTTTGCGATTTGCTACGGCTTCTGAAGGCGTAGGTATGTCCGCCATATCTTTTTGATCTTGGGTTGCTTATCCGAGTATATATATTAAATTTTAAATTTCTCTAGCATCACTAGTGCTCAAAATATAGCCGAACTTGTAAAATCACTAAATATTCATATCCGATTTGCCACGCCCCAAGTGGGCGTTTCATCAATCTTTATAGAATCTTAGCGTTAAGTTACGTGCTAAATTTCAACATTCAAGCTGCATTCAGCATTCAAAACTGTAGAAGGTACAATTTTCCCGATTTGCCCCGCAACGAATGGGCGTAGATATGTCCAAGTATACATACCAAATTGCAAATCTCTAGCTCTTCAAGTTAAATGATTTATTTACTATGGGCGCAAGCATTTTCCGATTTGTCACGCGCCTAGAAGGCTTATCGGGAAAATCTTGACACTTTATAATTTGAGGGTATAAACGAATATTTGTTTCAAATTTCAAGTCTCTAGCTTCAATAGCATAGATGAATATTTCATTCATATAGACAGACGGACAGAGAGGAAGACATTGCACAAAACCATATACTCTTTTTCCCTTTGGGAAACGAGTATAAAAAGTCATTTGAAAACAATTGTAATCTAAGTATTCGGTAGAAAGTTCGTAATTCTGTTGATTCAATACGAAGCAATAAATGCAACGGCTCCTGTAGCAAAGTGAAAGTTGGCAGTTTTACTGAACCCTCTGGACAGCCAATCATTACGTTCCTCATTTCCATTCGGCACAACGCTCACAAACATAATGCATTGGTCAAATGTAATAATCAATATTAAAACATACCCAAACGGTGGTCATGGCATTGATATCTGTGTATTTGTTAATGCAACAGTCTCCAGTAGAGAAACATTTTTTTACGAAATTTGGGGCCAAGCAGGTGTGGTATAAAGAATCTAAAAATCCAACTTATCTCCAAAATCTTCGTATTATTTACACGAAACTAAATAAGAAATTTTACAACCTAGATTCAATGGTATACTACCAACGCTCAAAAATCGAATTAAAGTAAGAGTGCTCTAGTCGAGACTGCTCAACTAGGAGATACCATGAGCCCTGTGAAGAGCCACATTTCAAATCATTCTAGGCTTTTATTATGTATATGTATGCATAATAAATGCCTAGAATGATTTGAAATGTGAAAGCATGCACGCATAAGCACGAACTTTGCTAATTGCTCAGTCGACGCAGCGACTGCACTTGGGCTGCAATGTGGGCATTACTATGGGAACTTAATTGTTGAATAACTTTTCTTAGCGATGAACTAAGTGCATCAAACATTCACAACTTATTAATGGCATTCATTTGTAAGCACAAGTCTCTAGTATTTGATTTGCACATTTAACAAATAGGGGGCTATTGGGGACGAATGGGGCGTGGCATCCAAAATCTAAAAGTTACGTAATCTCCGTATTCTTTAGTCGTAACTACATAGCAAATTTGAAGCTCAAACGATGTACAAACCACGCCTTGAAAAAACTTTATGATTATCGATAAATGCTCATAAAATTGAAATGGAATGAGTTATCGGAAAAAAACTTGTGCAGCGTATGGTTTAATCGAGTATTTATGTAATATTTCAAGTCTCTATATTGCGTACTTAAAAATGTCTCAGTGTTCACACGGACGGACGGACGGACGGACGGACGGAGGACAGACGGACAGGTCTATATCGACTCGTCTTGTCGCGCTGGTCAAGAATATATATACTTTATGGGGTGTGGCACGCCTCCTTCTGTCTGTTCAATACATTTTCACAAAACCATTATACCCTGATTTTCCATTTTCAAAGGGCTCAGGGTATAAAAACCAAGATCTCTTGGTCAGAGCGAAACCAAGTGTGTGTGCAACTCTTCAGTCGATCCAATAAACAGAGCGTGAAGACTCAAACGGTAAAGAGTTATTCGCGAGTTATGGTTATACATATAGATATTCATATTTATCAATTACTATTTTATCTTGTGTTCCTTGGTGATTATATTTATGCTTGCTTCTTTTATATACAAGATTAATTTTATAGACTTTTTCGATATATACAATAAGTCGATAATTGATATAGGCAGTATTACAAGTTTTGATCTAAGTTGCTAGTATGCTAATAGAAATAAAAGGTATTTAGATATTAGACAAGTGATTCCTTATATTGCCTTATGACTATGATTTTTATAATAAAATGAATACCCACACTTACCTTATATTCATTGGTGGTTATCATATTGGTCCATTTATCTAATTTCAGTCTCATAGTTTTGCTGAGATAGTTCCAAAAGAATTCTGCCCTGCTATCAGACTGTAACTAACTGTTAACAAAACAGACAATGATAATATATATATTTTCTTACTTCATCAATTTCTTTTTTATCATCGTCACCCATGGTAGAATCGCGTTAATAAGATTATAGATTCTTTTAAGAAATTATTATAAATGTTTGTTCTATGTGACAGCAATATAATCTTTAATAAACTTCTGATATTTTAAAGATATATCAAATTTATTTCAAAGCCACAGCCTACTTTTCATACCACATATAATATTTTCAAACAACTTAAAAATCAAGGCCGAAAATTTTATGGGGAATTCCCAAACAAGCATTATATCCCATTGACAGTGGGAAATCAGGGTATAATGGTTGTTCAGGCATTAACATAGAAATATACATAAATATGTAAACATGTCTTCTACATACTTAACGACTAGCATGCAGTGCGATAGATAGAGAAAGGCCGAGTACACACTCAGCAAAAGACGCATTAGATTTTGGGGTTGAAATTATGCATGAGACTGGGTATATAAACTAGCCTCAGAATTATATAGATCAGTATTCAACTAAACCCTAACATAGTCAGTGTATTTCTTCATGGTCTTTCCAGCCGGATACAGTAATAAGTATAGCGAGCTTGCAGCTGACAGTATAATGTAATCATTCATGGTCCTTCGAATCGAAGCACTACAGACTAACCACCACCAGAGTCTGTGTATTCACTCATCGAGCGGGATCTAGAAGTGACTGTATTCATTCATGGTCCTTCGAACCAGATCTAGTGACTGAATCATTCATGGTCCTTCGAGTCAGTTGCAGTATTGACTGGAAACCAACACAGTCAAGTACTGCGTGCTTCCAGCTGAGCGTATACAATATTCGATCCCGGTCATAAGAGCCGAAACCACAAATTACTGTGTTTGTGAAAAGTTCTTAAAAAATTATGTTTGGCTTACTAACCCCACGCTGTGAGTAAAGACAACTTGATCAACCAGGTGATCTAAACAAAAAACCTCCAACGGATCAAGCCAAAGAATAAAAAAATAAATATATAATTCTATAGCAGCAATCAGCAATATGTGATATATCATATATGCATGATATATGTGTGCAACTCTTCAGGCGATCCAATAAACAGAGCGTGAAGACTCAAACGGTAAAGAGTTATTCGCGAGTTATGGTTATACATATAGATATTCATATTTATCAATTACTATTTTATCTTATGTTCCTTGGTAATTATATTTATGCTAGCTTCTTTTATAAACAAGATTATTTTTATATACTTTTTCGATATATACAATAAGTCGATAATAGATATAGACAGTATTACAAGTTTTGATCTAAGTTGCTAGTATGCTAATAGAAATAAAAGGATATATGAAATATGCATACTGCAGGCCATAGCTAAAAAGGATGAGTTTGCAGTTGTGGATAAGTTGGCAACAGAATTTACTGCCAATCACTCACTGCTCAACAAAATCGGAGTCATCAGCCATCAGTATTTTACAGAGAAAATATATGATTGGATTATGGAATCAATCTCCTGATTATACATGGAGGCCCTAATGAATGTTGAAGTTGCCGACCACCCTATGGACACCGACAAACCATCTACAAGCAAAAATTGGCAAATGCTACGGGAAACATGCAGGGAAGAATATTTTCAATAGAAAATAATATTTTCACACAGAAGTGTGAGCTCAAAAGATGAGTTTGGAAAGCTTGTGGATAAAAAAGCTCTAAAAGTAAGACATAAAAGAAGTGTATGCCAACCTAGAGTCAAGCAACCAGGAAGAAATCTTTGAATACAAAGATGAGCTAAACTTCTCATTGAACAAAGTCCAGACACCGTTCGCGGACTTACAGGCAAGATATGGAAAATCTGCCACAACAGCGACGATATAGAAGAACTGGAATTTATCGTCGACAGACTGGTAATAAACTTAAGAAAAAACAAGTAAGAACGTTGCATGAGGGAGAAAACCAATGCGTGATACTCGTTTCCCATAGGGACAAATTAATAATATATCTCTTTTTTTTTCATTTATGTAGATTCACGTGAATTTTATGCAATTTAAATTTGTTACATTTTGGATACCGGCTTTTTTAACTGTATTAAATGTAACACGTCTTCTTTTGTTCAAGTGTTAATCGAGAGTGTTTCTCTGTTTTTATTCAACTATATATTTGTCTTATTACATACAATATTCTAGGTGAGCTCTGCCGCTAAAAGCGTAGGCAGAGAGAGAGAGAGAGTTGCAGTACATATGTGCCAATATGCTTATGTATATATACGTATATATGTACAGACGGTGCTTGGACTAGCGTTCTCACGCTTCGGCCCGTCCGAATAAGCGACGGATCGTATTACTGCATATATATATATATTTATGATTGTATAAACATAACAACAGTGTCGACGGATCGATTTGGCAAGTCCCTAGAAGGAGTCGAGGGTAAAGTAACTGCAAAGTTTGGATGCTTACACTCCAAAAATGTGAAAGTTACAGGGTATTTTTCGATATACCACGCCTCCAAAGATTTATTTTTAGGGAATCAATAGAGGAGGCCCCCAGTAACACAAACATTTTAAACCGTCTAGCTCTAAAACTGTAAACTATAAGCTTTTTTTTTGGCTTCAATCGACTTAAGGTTAATAACATTCCTACTTATTATAATAGTTATTTTGCTATTAGCGAATGCCTTAATAACAAGAAAAAACAATTTAAATTGAAATAAGGATAAGAAATAATAAAAATATATAAATAAACAAGTAAGATTGCTCTAGTCGAGACTGCTCGACTAGGAGATACCCTGAGCCCTGTGAGCCAAATATCATATCATTCTATGCTCTTTTTAAGCATGCATAAAAACAACATATACACACGCATACATACATATGTACGCACGCATAGGCGCGCGCTCTGCCAACTGCGCAGTCGACGCAGCGATTTAATTGCTTAATAACTTTCCTTAGCGATTGACTAACTGCATAAAACTTTCACAACTTATTAATGGCATTTATATGTGTGTATTTGCCAAAGCACAAGTCTCTAGTATTTGATTTACGCTTTTTACAAATAGGGGACTATTGGGGGCGAATGGGGCGTGGCATCCAAAATCTAAAGATTACGTAATCTCCGTATTCATTACACGCACCTACACAGCAAATTTGAAGTCTCTAGCTCAAACAATGTACAAACTACACCTTAAAAACTTATTTTCGATAAGCATTAAAATCGATAACATTACAACAAAAATAGTTATCGTTCATACGAAGCAAACTTGACCTGCGCGTGCTATACACGGACCTACAAAAAAAATTTCAGCTGTCTAGCTCGTCTACGTTCTGAGATCTACGCGTTCAAACATACGGACAGACGGACAGACGGACAGACAGACAGACGGACAGAGCTAAATCGACTCAGCTCGTCGCCCTGATCAAGAATATATATACTTTGTGGGGTCTGACACGCCTCCTTCTGACTGTTACATACATTTAACAAAACCATTATACCCTGATTTCCCATTTTCCATGGGCTCAGGGTATAAAAATATATAAGTTGCATAATAGATGCATATAGAAAAAGTATATGAGTAGGGTTCAGGAGTTAGACAAAATTTAAAAAAAAAATTATTCAATGCTAAAATTCAAATTAAAAACTAACTTCTCCTCCCTTAGGAGACGTTAATTCTTTCGTAAAAAAGAAACTAATACAAGTCTAAACATTGCACAAACGATAGAAAGTTTTCTTAAACTAGCGTCATCATTGATGACAGATTTTTATGGTAAGGCTGAAAATTTGCAAAGCTTCGTTGTTGAGGAACCATTTGTCATTATTTAGCATATTTTTCATTATTTAGCATATTTTTCATTATTTAGCATATTTTTCATTATTTAGCATATTTTTTATTTTTTTAGTATATATGCAACTTTAATTGTTATCAGCGAATGAACAGCTGAAGTCGATACAACTATGTTAGTATTGAGTAAGCAAACGAACGGACAAGTTGAGCGTACCAGCAATTGGCTGATATAGTTCAAATAAAATAAAGATATGTTTAATTATTCGGCATAAAATTTGGTCCTTCGAGCCGGAGCCGTTGGGCATTGCTACTGAATACTCACTTTGGATTTTGGAAAACAGCGCGCACTATTGGAAAAGTGCCATGTTTTGTCTTGTCGTGTTTTTGCTGCTGGCGACGCAGCATTTGCACATTCTTGGAATTACGTATTGATATTTGGCATCATACGTAATAAACGGCGCGCACTATTGGAAAAGTGGCGTGTTTTGTCTTGTCGTGTTTCGCTGCTGGAGACGCAGCATTTGCACATTCTTCGAATTACGTATCGATATTTGGCATCATACGTAATAAACGGCGCGCACTATTGGAAAAGTGGCGTGTTTTGTCTTGTCGTGTTTTTGCTGCTGGCGACGCAGCATTTGCACATTCTTAGAATTACGTATCGATATTTATCATCATACGTAATAAACGGCGCGCACTATTGGAAAAGTGGCGTGTTTTGTCTTGTCGTGTTTTTTTTTTGGCTAGCGACGCAGCATTTGCACATTCTTGGAATTCCGTATTGATATTTGGCATCATACGTAATAAACGGCGCGCACTATTGGAAAAGTGCCGTGTTTTGTCTTGTCGTGTTTTTGCTGCTGGCGACGCAGCATTTGCACATTCTTGGAATTACGTATTGATATTTGGCATCATACGTAATAAACGGCGCGCACTATTGGAAAAGTGGCGTGTTTTGTCTTGTCGTGTTTCGCTGCTGGAGACGCAGCATTTGCACATTCTTCGAATTACGTATCGATATTTGGCATCATACGTAATAAACGGCGCGCACTATTGGAAAAGTGGCGTGTTTTGTCTTGTCGTGTTTTTGCTGCTGGCGACGCAGCATTTGCACATTCTTAGAATTACGTATCGATATTTATCATCATACGTAATAAACGGCGCGCACTATTGGAAAAGTGGCGTGTTTTGTCTTGTCGTGTTTTTTTTTTGGCTAGCGACGCAGCATTTGCACATTCTTGGAATTTCGTATTGATATTTGGCATCATACGTAATAAACGGCGCGCACTATTGGAAAAGTGCCGTGTTTTGTCTTGTCGTGTTTTTGCTGCTGGCGACGCAGCATTTGCACATTCTTGGAATTACGTATCGATATTTATCATCATACGTAATAAACGGCGCGCACTATTGGAAAAGTGGCGTGTTTTGTCTGGTCGTGTTTTTGCTGCTAGAGACGCAGCATTTACACATTCTTGGAATTACGTATCGATATTTGGCATCATACGTAATTACTAGTACGCACTATTGGAAAAGTGCTACTGGCTACTTTGGACAACAACTGGAATTGACTGCGGGCAACGCAGCAAGCTGCAATGGAAAATCTACGTACTTTACTGGGAGCCAGAAGTAGATTGAAGGCAACGATTACGCGCATTTCTGTATACGCGGAACACCCGCCTGATGGCTGCACATTCTACGATATTGATACCAAATTTGACAAGCTGGTTCAAACTTGGAAGCAGTTTGTCAATCTTGGCGACGAACTTTATAAATATGAAGATGTGCAGGGATGTGAATCCAGCAAGTGACAACGATGCATACGAGGAGCGCTTTGTTCGAGCTTATGCCCTTCTTAAGGGACTACACACTGAGTACAAACCCCGCAAACTGAAAGAGGCAAATACTACATTTAATGTGCTCGGGAAAAGGGATGAATCGACCATCCAATGTATTTTGCAACAAATGCAGCAACAATCTCAGATGCAAATACAACAAATGCAGCAGAAGCAAAGGGAGGCTATGGATCGCATAATGCAACGACTGATACCGCAGCAGGTTGATAACGACTCATCGTCAGGCTCACAGCAAGTCGCAAGACCATCAACGAAGGATTGGAAACTGCCGCGGATTCATATCGCACCATTTGATGGAGACTATAAGTAAGGGCACGCGTGTAAGGGTCTATTTGACAGTGCCGCAACTCAGACAAGTAGCAAGCCTAGACAGGAGAGAGGTACCAGGAACGCGCATGCGCTACTCGCTACTTCAAAGCGCTGTGCTAAGTGCAACAAGGAAGACGCATTGATGACATGTACACAGTTCTTGGACCTATCTATTCAGCAACGATATGCCATTGTAAAGTCCAAACACATGTGTTTTAATTGTTTGAGACTTGATCATGGAGTGAGCACTTGTACATCGAAGTCATCCTGTAAGTATTGCAAGCGCCGACATCACTCACTTTTGCATTTCGATCAAATCAGAACTAGGGACAAGGGTGAGCCACAGTAGCACCAGAAGGATGAGTCAAATGAGGCACCAGGTGCTAGCACAGTAGTAGCACTGACGAACGCCATGAACATTGCGAAATGTGGCAAGGGTGCAAATATGAGAAGTACACTGCCAACTGGACTGCGGCTCGGAGTTGTCCTACGTTTCGGAACGCTGTATCCAGACATTGGGTCTGGCCCGTTCACACTCTCGCATTTCCATGTCTGGAATCTCATCAATCAAGGCAGAAACGACAAGAAGGCTCTGTTCAACGTCGTTTAATGAAGGATGCAGCCTTGAGGGAGTACGTACAACTGGACCACATGAAGGAGGTGGATGTAGAAGAAGACGCCACTTCGAAGGTTTTCTACATGCCGCACCATCCGGTTCTAGGTGCAAAGCTGCGTGTGGTATTTGATGGCTCATATCAAGACCAAGATGGCCGGTCTCTTAACGGTCTCTTAACGATGCGCTTCATATTGGACCATGTATACAACGCAATCTGTTCAACGTATGCATGAGGTTTCGAATGCACAAGTTTCGGCTGATATTGTAAAGATGTTTAGACAAATTCTGGTTGCAGCTAAACATCAGGATTTCCAACGAATATTACATACGGGACTGCGTCTGCGCCATTCCTGGCAGTCCGGGTGTTAGAGTAACTCGCCAAGAACCACGAGCATGAGTTTCCTAGAACAGCGAAGATATTGCTTGAGGATTTCTACGTGGATGATGTATTAACAGGAGCCATGACAGAGGAAGAACTCATTGACATTCAAACTGAGTTAGTTGCACTCATGTCACGTTCACAGTTGGAATTGGGAAAATGGATCTAAATAGCAATTGAGCACCGTGCAAGGTGATAGAGTCAACAGGTCAGCAACAACAGCAAAGATACTTGGACGGCCCTGGGATCCTGGAGAAGACAACCTTGCATACAACATTGTACTCATCAAGGACTCGAATACGCCTCCAGCAACATGGAATCTAGGACGCGTAATCGAGGTGTACCGAGGAGAAGATGAATTAGTACGGGCAGTTAAGCTCAAGGTCGTTTCTGGAGATTATACGACCCATCACGAAGATTGCAGTCCTACCACATTCTGAAACAGAGTTTCAGGGGGGCCGGGATGTTGAGGAACCATTTATCATTATTTAGCACATTTTTCATTATTTAGCATATTTTTGATTTTTTTAGTATATATGCAACTTTAATTGTTATCGGCGAATGAACATCTGAAGTCGATACAACTATGTTAGTATTGAGTAAGCAAACGAACGGACAAGTTGAGCGTACCAGTAATTGGCTGATATAGTTCAAATAAAATAAAGATGTTTAATTATTCATCATTCGTTGATTCACTTATTCTAGTTGATTCACTAAAGGGACTTATGAAAATATCGCAATAAGCCTAATAAAGACAAAATTAAAAGGTAATGCTCGAAACCTAATTAGCAATGAGCAGACAATTGTTGATATTATCTCGCAATTCAAAAAGTCTGTAAAAGGAGAGTCAGTAGAAGTTATTTCTGCTAAGCTCCTAAACTTGCAACAGAAGAGCAAAACCGCAAACCAATATACCCAAGAGGTAGAGAAATTGACTAAGTCTCTAGAAGGAGCTTATATCAACGATGGTTTGACACCTGAATTAGCTAATAAATACAGCACAACACTTCCTGTCAAGGCTATGACCCAAAACTGAATAGATAAGGTATAACTTATTATACAGGCAGGCACGTTCAATAATAAAATTCTAAATTTGTAAACAGCTGTACTGAAGCAACAGGTCAAGCAAATACTGTACTGTTCTACCTGTAAATAATACCGAGGAAGAGGTAATTACCAAAACACCGGTTACCAAAATAACAATAATTACAGAGGTAATTATATAGGCCAAAATAGAGGAAGCTCTAGAGGCCGTGGAAATTCCAACAGGGGAAATTTCAATAATATAAGAGGGAAATTCGCAGACACCTTTAGATACTCTAAATTAAATCACAAAATATATACCGTCAACCTTAGTCTCAACAATTTCGTATTATTCAAAAATGTCGCAACAAATAAACAAATAACATTTTTGATTGATACAGGTGCAGATATTTAAATCATTAAATAAAATTCCGATGTCTTTCATGACATTAATTCAAACAAAATAATAGACATACGAGGCATAGGAGGAGTAATAAACTCCAAAGGATTAGCCTTAATCGAGCTCCAAACAGACAAATACACTGCGCGTCATCAGGTTAGTGCCCCCTTTACTTTTACCGTCAATCCTCAATAAAATCTAAACCATCAGAGCTCCAGCTTTAATTTTTTTTAAAATTAATTAATTAATTTTTATTATGCTACATTCATTTCTCTTTGAAATAAAACAACGATCCATGACTTCACGGATCGAGAAATGTGAATTGAAGCATTATCATGCTGAAAAGCCCATTGCAGGATTCGGAAAATGTTTTGGAAATGCGGAAAAGCCGTTTTCAACACGTTGTTGTAGTCATGTGCGTTCATGCACGATTTCAAAAATTGAAGCTCGCAAGTGCCGTAGTATGACAATGCTCCCCATACCATAACTCCTCCCACCTAGCTATGTTTTTCTTTGCGTAGATCATGGATATAATAGTTATAACCATCAGGTCCTTCCAAATTAAATTTGTTTCATCTGAAAAGACAACATACCGCCATTGGGTGGACCACGTTATGTGCGCTTGGACAAAATTTAAGCGTATTTCTTTTCTCAGCATAGTGAGTTCATGCACGAGGTGGCGTTTTTAGGTCATAGATGCACAGATAAAGGAATCCTACCAGACGATAAAAAATTTGATGTTATAAATTACTATTCTGTCCCTACGGACGCAAACAAAAGCGCAACAACTGTCGCAAAAGCCATATTTGAATCTTTTATTCTAAAGTACGGTCCAATGAAGACGATCATAACGGACATGGGAACAGAATATAAGAATTCTATTATAAATGACTTGTGCAAATATCTTAAGATTGATAATATAACGTCTACAGCACATCATCACCAAACATTAGGTACAGTATTACTATTTCAATACGACACCCTCGGTAGCACATAATTATTGTCCATACGAACTAGTTTTTGGCAGACTACTAAAACAGTTCACAGATTTTAATAATATAAATACGGTAGATCCACTATATAATATAGATGATTATGCTAAGGAAGTAAAGTTTAGATTAGAACACGCGTATAAGAGAGCTCGTATTATGCTGTTAGAGTAACTCGCCAAGAACCACGAGCATGAGTTTCCTAGAACAGCGAAGATATTGCTTGAGGATTTCTACGTGGATGATGTATTAACAGGAGCCATGACAGAGGAAGAACTCATTGACATTCAAACTGAGTTAGTTGCACTCATGTCACGTTCACAGTTGGAATTGGGAAAATGGATCTAAATAGCAATTGAGCACCGTGCAAGGTGATAGAGTCAACAGGTCAGCAACAACAGCAAAGATACTTGGACGGCCCTGGGATCCTGGAGAAGACAACCTTGCATACAACATTGTACTCATCAAGGACTCGAATACGCCTCCAGCAACATGGAATCTAGGACGCGTAATCGAGGTGTACCGAGGAGAAGATGAATTAGTACGGGCAGTTAAGCTCAAGGTCGTTTCTGGAGATTATACGACCCATCACGAAGATTGCAGTCCTACCACATTCTGAAACAGAGTTTCAGGGGGGGCCGGGATGTTGAGGAACCATTTATCATTATTTAGCACATTTTTCATTATTTAGCATATTTTTGATTTTTTTAGTATATATGCAACTTTAATTGTTATCGGCGAATGAACATCTGAAGTCGATACAACTATGTTAGTATTGAGTAAGCAAACGAACGGACAAGTTGAGCGTACCAGTAATTGGCTGATATAGTTCAAATAAAATAAAGATGTTTAATTATTCATCATTCGTTGATTCACTTATTCTAGTTGATTCACTAAAGGGACTTATGAAAATATCGCAATAAGCCTAATAAAGACAAAATTAAAAGGTAATGCTCGAAACCTAATTAGCAATGAGCAGACAATTGTTGATATTATCTCGCAATTCAAAAAGTCTGTAAAAGGAGAGTCAGTAGAAGTTATTTCTGCTAAGCTCCTAAACTTGCAACAGAAGAGCAAAACCGCAAACCAATATACCCAAGAGGTAGAGAAATTGACTAAGTCTCTAGAAGGAGCTTATATCAACGATGGTTTGACACCTGAATTAGCTAATAAATACAGCACAACACTTCCTGTCAAGGCTATGACCCAAAACTGAATAGATAAGGTATAACTTATTATACAGGCAGGCACGTTCAATAATAAAATTCTAAATTTGTAAACAGCTGTACTGAAGCAACAGGTCAAGCAAATACTGTACTGTTCTACCTGTAAATAATACCGAGGAAGAGGTAATTACCAAAACACCGGTTACCAAAATAACAATAATTACAGAGGTAATTATATAGGCCAAAATAGAGGAAGCTCTAGAGGCCGTGGAAATTCCAACAGGGGAAATTTCAATAATATAAGAGGGAAATTCGCAGACACCTTTAGATACTCTAAATTAAATCACAAAATATATACCGTCAACCTTAGTCTCAACAATTTCGTATTATTCAAAAATGTCGCAACAAATAAACAAATAACATTTTTGATTGATACAGGTGCAGATATTTAAATCATTAAATAAAATTCCGATGTCTTTCATGACATTAATTCAAACAAAATAATAGACATACGAGGCATAGGAGGAGTAATAAACTCCAAAGGATTAGCCTTAATCGAGCTCCAAACAGACAAATACACTGCGCGTCATCAGGTTAGTGCCCCCTTTACTTTTACCGTCAATCCTCAATAAAATCTAAACCATCAGAGCTCCAGCTTTAATTTTTTTTAAAATTAATTAATTAATTTTTATTATGCTACATTCATTTCTCTTTGAAATAAAACAACGATCCATGACTTCACGGATCGAGAAATGTGAATTGAAGCATTATCATGCTGAAAAGCCCATTGCAGGATTCGGAAAATGTTTTGGAAATGCGGAAAAGCCGTTTTCAACACGTTGTTGTAGTCATGTGCGTTCATGCACGATTTCAAAAATTGAAGCTCGCAAGTGCCGTAGTATGACAATGCTCCCCATACCATAACTCCTCCCACCTAGCTATGTTTTTCTTTGCGTAGATCATGGATATAATAGTTATAACCATCAGGTCCTTCCAAATTAAATTTGTTTCATCTGAAAAGACAACATATCGCCATTGGGTGGACCACGTTATGTGCGCTTGGACAAAATTTAAGCGTATTTCTTTTCTCAGCATAGTGAGTTCATGCACGAGGTGGCGTTTTTAGGTCATAGATGCACAGATAAAGGAATCCTACCAGACGATAAAAAATTTGATGTTATAAATTACTATTCTGTCCCTACGGACGCAAACAAAAGCGCAACAACTGTCGCAAAAGCCATATTTGAATCTTTTATTCTAAAGTACGGTCCAATGAAGACGATCATAACGGACATGGGAACAGAATATAAGAATTCTATTATAAATGACTTGTGCAAATATCTTAAGATTGATAATATAACGTCTACAGCACATCATCACCAAACATTAGGTACAGTATTACTATTTCAATACGACACCCTCGGTAGCACATAATTATTGTCCATACGAACTAGTTTTTGGCAGACTACTAAAACAGTTCACAGATTTTAATAATATAAATACGGTAGATCCACTATATAATATAGATGATTATGCTAAGGAAGTAAAGTTTAGATTAGAAAACGCGTATAAGAGAGCTCGTATTATGCTAGAAAAACATAAAGTTAAAAATAAGAAATACAAAGATGAGAAAATAGGTTTTGTTAAAGAACGAAACTGGTCACAAATTAGAACCTTCATATATAGGACCATTTGAGGTCATTAGTGTAGAAAACAATAATAATATAATTATAATGAACACGAAAAATAAGAAACAAAAAGTTCATAAGGATAGGCTAAAAAGGATTAAAAAATGAAAAAAAAAAAGAAAAAGAATATATATATTTAAAAAAAAAATAACAATAATAAAAAAAAAAAAAAAAAAAATATTTTTGTATACAACATAGTAAATAAAATATAAAAAAACAAGTAAGAACGTTGCCTTAGGACGAAACCTAAAGCGTGATACTCGTTTCGCACAGTGGCATCTGGTATTTAAAATTTAATAATTTATCTCAAATTTTGTATTATGTACATTCATGTGAATTTTATGCAATTTCAATTTTTGCAAACATAATTATGTGAATGAATTAGCATTTTTATAAAATGTAAAAAATTCAATAGAATCTCATATGCTGAAAGTTTCATCAAGTTCCGTTAAGTCAGTCGCAATCTATTAAACAAAACGTTTGGCCAATTATGACACGCACGCGTTAAGCAGCGACAGCAAAATACATTTTCATTTACACATACATTGTAACGTGCAAGCGTTTGCTTATGCATGGTCACAAATAAATTCAGCGCCATTCATTCTAGCATATTCTTCAACCAAAATTGTTATTGAGTTGTGTTTGCATTTTCAGCCGCTTCTTTAGTTTTGTATTTGTCAAATATCGCCCTTTATACGCATGCATTCAAACCGAACACCGTTTTTGTATGTACACATATAAATATATACATATAAACGTATATATTTATATATGTACATACAAAAACGGTGGTCGGTTTGAATGCATGCGTATAAAGGGCGATATTTGACAAATACAAAACTAAAGAAGCGCGCATTTCAGCTTTTTCTAAGAATCACAATTGCGATCGATTTATGTTTATATTGTGTTTGCATTAACAGCAGCTTCTATAGTTTTGTATTTGTCAAAAGTCGCCCTTGTAGTGAAGTAGTTTCGGATTTGCCAACAGGCAATGCAAAACTGATGTGGCGCATCAGGTAGATGAAAAGCGTGTAAGCAAAAGGGTCCGCGTTCGAGACGCGGCGGCGACGGCATGCAAATAGTTGCTCAGCTGTTCGTGCCTACATACATACATACATACATGATGGGTCCTATCGTCAATATTTTTGTGTGGACATATCATATTTGGCAAGTTCCTAGAAGGAGTGGAGGGTAACGTACCTGTAAAGTTTGGATGCTTACACTCCAAAAATGTTAAAGTTACAGGGTATTTTGTCGATATACCACGCCCCCAAAGGGGCGTAAGATTTATTTTTAGGGAATCAATAGAGGAGGCCTGCAATAACACAAACATCTAATTTTGAAGCGTCTAGCTCTAAAACTATAGGAGCTATAGCTTTTTGCGACTTGCCACGCCCCCTGAAGGCGTAGGTATGTTCGCCATTTTTTTTATCTTGGGTTGCTTATCCGAGTATATATATCAAATTTCAAGTCTCTAGCATCAATAGTGCTCAAAATATAGCTGAATTTGTAAAATCACTCTATATTCAGATCCGATTTGCCACGCCACCAGTGGGCGTGGACATAAAATTTTTTTATCAATCTTTATAGAATCGAAGCGTTAAGATACGTCCAAATTTCAGCATTTTAGCTTTAAAACTGTAGAAGATACAGTTTTCCCGATTTGCCACGCCCTCAATGGGCGTAGATATATCCGTCATATCTTTTTGAACTTGGGTGGTCAACGCAAGTATACATTCCAAATTTCAACTCTCTAGCTCTTCAACTAATATGATTACTTAGCTATGGGCGCAACCATTTTCCGATTTGCCACGCCCCTAGTGGGCGTATCCGGAAAATCTTGACACTTTATAATTCGAGGGTATACACGAGTATATGTTCCAAATTTCAAGTCTCTAGCTTCAATAGCGTAGAAAAATATTGCATTCATACGGACGGACAGCAAGACGGACATTTCACAAAACCAATATACTCTTTTTCCCTTTGGGAAACGAGTATAAAAATACTAATAATAATGTTTAAATTAAATAACTACAATATATAACGTTATTTTTTTAAAAAGGGAGTTGTAGTATGTTGCATATGAGCATATGCCCACAGTATTGTACAGTATACAATATAACAAGTGGTCATAAGCCCAGCGTAAAGTTAGAGTATCAACTCATAACAACTCATGTCAATGACACTTCGTTGTTATGCTTATACAATCATAAATATATATATAAGTGCAGTAATACGATCCGTCGCTTATGCGGACGGGCCGAAGCGTGAGAACGCTAGTCCAAGCACTTCTTGAGTATGTACCGTCTGTACATATATACGTATATATACATAAGCATATTGGCACATATGTACTGCAACTCTCTCTCTCTCTGCCGACGCTTTTAGCGGCAGAGCTCACCTAGAATATTGTATGTAAATAGACAAATATATAATTGAAAAAAAAACAGAGAAACACTCTCGATTAACACTTAAACAAAAGAAGGCGTAGGTGTGTCCGCCATATCTTTTTGATCTTGGGTTGCTTATCCGAGTATATATATCAAATTTCAAGTCTCTAGCATCAATAGTGCTCAAAATATAGCTGAATTTGTAAAATCACTCTATATTCAGATCCGATTTGCCATGCCCCCAGTGGGCATGGACATATAATCTTTCCATCAATCTTTATAGAATCGTATCGTTAAGATACGTGCCAAATTTCAGCATTCTAGCTTTAAAACTGTAGAAGGTACAATTTTCCCGATTTGCCACGCCCTTAATGGGCGTAGATATGTCCGCCATATCTTTTTTAACTTGGGTGGTCAACGCAAGTATACATACCAAATTGCAAATCTCTAGTAATGTTTCTTTACTATGGGCGCAAGCATTTTCCGATTTGTCACGCCCCTAGAAGGTGTATCGGGAAAATCTTGACACTTTATAATTCGAGGGTATAAACGAATATATGCTAGCTTCAATAGCATAGATGAATATTTCATTCATATAGACAGACGGACAGAAAGGAAGACATTGCACAAAACCAATATACTCTTTTTCCCTTTGGGAAACAAGTATAAAAAGTCATTTGAAAACAATTGTAATCTAAGTATTCGGTAGAAAGTTCGTAATTCTGTTGATTCGATACGAAGCAATAAATGCAACGGCTCCTGTAGCAAAGTGACAGTTGGCAGTTTTACTGAACCCTCTGGACAGTCTGTGTATTTGTTAATGCAACAGTCTCCAGCAGGTGTGGTATAAAGAATCTAAAAAGCCAACTTATCTCTAAAATCTTCGTATTATTTACACGAAACTAAATAAGAAATTTTACAACCTAGATTCAATGGTATACTACCAACGCTCAAAAATTGAATTAAAGTAAGAGTGCTCTAGTCGAGACTACTCAACTAGGAGATACCATGAGCCCTGTGAAGAGCCACATTTCAAATCATTAAAGGCTTTTATTATGTATATGTATGCAATAGAATAATTTGAAATGTGAAAGCATACACGCATAAGCACGAACTTTGCTAACTGCACGGTCGACGCAGCGACTGCACTTGGGCTGCAATGTGGGCATTACTATGGGAACTTGATTGTTGAATAACTTTTCTTAGCGATGAACTAAGTGCATCAAACTTTCACAACTTATTAATGGCATTCATTTGTAAGCACAAGTCTCTAGTATTTGATTTGCACATTTAACAAAGAGGGGGCTATTGGCTACGAATGGGGCGTGGCATCCAAAATCTAAAGATTACGTAATCACCGTATTCTTTAGTCGTAACTACATAGCAAATTTGAAGCTCAAACGATGTACAAACCACGCCTTGAAAAAACTTTATGATTATCGATAAATGCTCATAAAATTGAAATGGAGCGAGTTATCGGAAAAAAACTTGTGCAGCGTATGGTATTATCGAGTATTTATATAATATTTTAAGTCTCTACATTGCGTACTTAAAAATGTCTGTGTTCACACGGACGGACGACGGACGGACGGAGGACAGACGGACAGGGCTATATCGACTCGTCTTGTCGCGCTGGTCAAGAATATATATACTTTATGGGGTGTGGCAAGCCTCCTTCTGTCTGTTCAATACATTTTCACAAAACCATTATACCCTGATTTTCCATTTTCAAAGGGCACAGGGTATAAAAACCAAGATCTCTTGGTCAGAGCGAAACCAAGTGTGTGTGCAACTCTTCTGTCGATCCAATAAACAGAGCGTGAAGACTCAAACGGTAAAGAGTTATTCGCGAATTATGGTTATACATATAGATATTCATATTTATCAATTACTATTTTATCTTGTGTTCCTTGGTGATTATATTTATGCTTGCTTCTTTTATATACAAGATTAATTTTATATACTTTTTCGATATATACAATAAGTCGATAATTGATTTAGGCAGTATTACAAGTTTTGATCTAAGTTGCTAGTATGCTAATAGAAATAAAAGGTATTTAGATATTAGACAAGTGATTCCTTATATTGCCTTATGACTATGATTTTTATAATAAAATGAATACCCACACTTACCTTATATTCATGGGTGGTTATCATCTTGGTCCATTTATCTAATTTCAGTCTCATAGTTTTGCTGAGATAGTTCCAAAAGAATTCTGGCCTGCTATCAGACTGTAACTAACTGTTACCAAAACAGACAATGATAATATATATATTTTCTTACTTCATCAATTTCTTTTTTATCATCGTCACCCATGGTAGAATCACGTTAATAAGATTATAGATTTTTTTAAGAAATTATTATAAATGTTTGTTCTATGTGAGAGCAATATAATCTTTAATAAACTACTATGATATTTTAAAAATATATAAATTTATTTAAAAGCCACAGCCTACTTTTCATATCACATGTAATATTTTCAAACAACTTAAAAATCAAGGCCGATAATTTTATGGGGAAGTCCCAAACAAGCAATATATCCCATTGACAGTGGGAAATCAGGGTATAATGGTTGTTCAGGCATTAACATAGAAATATACATAAATATGTAAACATGTCTTCTACATACTCAACGACTAGCATGCAGTGCGATATATAGAGAAAGGCCGAGTACACACTCTGCAATAGACGCATTAGATTTTGGGGTTGAAATTATGCATGAGGCTGGGTATATAAACTAGCCTCAGAATTATATAGATCAGTATTCAACTAAACCCCAACATAGTCAGTGTATTTCTTCATGGTCTTTCCAGCCAGATACAGTAATAAGTACAGCGAGCTTCCAGCTGACAGTATACTGTAATCATTCATGGTCCTTCGAATCGAAGCACTACAGACTTAACACCACCAGAGTCTGTGTTCAGTCATCGAGCGGGATCTAGAAGTGACTGTATTCATTCATGGTCCTTCGAACCAGATCTAGTGACTGAATCATTCATGGTCCTTCGAGTCAGTTGCAGTGTTGACTGGAAACCAACACAGTCAAGTACTGCGTGCTTCCAGCTGAGCGTATACAATATTCGATCCCGGTCATAAGAGTGTCAGTGTCATTCATTCTATCATATTCTTCAACCAAAATTGTTATTGAGTTGTGTTTGCATTTTCAGCCGCTTCTTTAGTTTTGTATTTGTCAAATATCGCACTTTATACGCATACATTCAACCGACCACCGTTTTTGTATGTACACATATATATATACGTTCATATGCGCGCATTTATTTTATGTTTATATAGTGTTTGCATTAACAGCAGCTTCTATAGTTTTCTATTTGTCAAAAGTCGCCCTTGTAGTGAAGTAGTTTCTGATTTGCCAACAGGCAATGCAAAACTGATTTGGCGCAGAAGGTAGATGAAAAGCGTGTAAGCAAAAGGGTCCGCGCTCGAGACGCGGTGGCGACGGCATGAAAATAGTTGCGCTGCTGTTCGTGCCCACATACATACATACATACATGATGGGTCCTATCTTACCTATAATTGAGTCTATGTGTAATCGATATTTGATATTTACATTTTTTGATGGTATGGTCACACACACAAAAGAAAATAACATAATTGACCTAGGCTATACGAAAAATAATAATTTTAGCAGATAAATTATTTGCAGAACATCAACATTAAATCGAGGCATATGAATTTTGCAGCTGGGCGTTACAAACTTTGTTGCCAATTTGCCACGCCCCCAGTAGGCGCCACGCCCCCTTTCCTAGAAGGAGTCGAAACTGTAAAGTTTGGATGCTTACACTACAAAAATGTTAAAGTTACGGAGTTCGATATACCACGCCCCCAAAGGGGCGTAATATTTATTTTTAGGGACTCAATAGAGGAGGCCCCCAGTTACACAAGCATCCAAATTTGAAGCGTCTAGCTCTAAAAACTGAAGGAGCTTTAAGGTTTTGCGATTTGCCACGGCTTCTGAAGGCGTAGGTGTGTCCGCCATATATTTTTGATCTTGGGTTGCTTATCCGAGTATATATATCAAATTTCAAGTCTCTAGCATCAATAGTGCTCAAAATATAGCTGAATTTGTAAAATCACTCTATATTCAGATCCGATTTGCCATGCCCCAGTGGGCATGGACATATAATCTTCCCATCAATCTTTATATAATCGTATCGTTAAGATACGTGCCAAATTTCAGCATTCTAGCTTTAAAACTGTAGAAGGTACAATTTTCCCGATTTGCCACGCCCCCAATGGGCGTAGAAATGTCCGCCATATTTTTTTTAACTTGGGTGGTCAACGCAAGTATACATACCAAATTGCAAATCTTTATAATTCGAGGGTATAAACGAATATATATGTTTCAAATTTCAAGTCTCTAGCTTCAATAGCATAGATGAATATTTCATTCATATAGACAGACGGACAGAGAGGAAGACATTGCACAAAACCAATATACTCGTTTTCCCTTTGGGAAACGAGTATAAAAAGTCATTTGAAAACAATTGTAATCTAAGTATTCGGTAGAAAGTTCGTAATTCTGTTGATTCGATACGAAGCAATAAATGCAACGGCTCCTGTAGCAAAGTTAAAGTTGGCAGTTTTACTGAACCCTCTGGACAGCCAATCATTACGTTCCACATTTCCATTTGGCACAACGCTCACAAACATAATGCATTGGTCAAATGTAATAATCAATATTAAAACATACCCAAACGGTGGTCATGGCATTGATATCTGTGTATTTGTTAATGCAACAGTCTCCAGTAGAGAAATATTTTTTTACGAAATTTGGGGCCAAGCAGGTGTGGTATAAAGAATCTAAAAATCCAACTTATCTCCAAAATCTTCGTATTATTTACACGAAACTAAATAAGAAATTTTACAACCTAGATTCAACGCACAAAAATCGAATTAAAGTAAGAGTGCTCTAGTCGAGACTGCTCAACTAGGAGATACCATGAGCCCTGTGAAGAGCCACATTTCAAATCATTAAAGGCTTTTATTATGTATATGTATGCAATAGAATAATTTGAAATGTGAAAGCATACACGCATAAGCACGAACTTTGCTAACTGCACGGTCGACGCAGCGACTGCACTTGGGCTGCAATGTGGGCATTACTATGGGAACTTAATTGTTGAATAACTTTTCTTAGCGATGAACTAAGTGCATCAAACATTCACAACTTATTAATGGCATTCATTTGTAAGCACAAGTCTCTAGTATTTGATTTGCACATTTAACAAATAGGGGGCTATTGGGGACGAATGGGGCGTGGCATCCAAAATCTAAAGATTACGTAATCTCCGTATTCTTTAGTCGTAACTACATAGCTCAAACGATGTACAAACCACGCCTTGAAAAAACTTTATGATTATCGATAAATGCTCATAAAATTGAAATGGAATGAGTTATCGGAAAAAAACTTGTGCAGCGTATGGTATTATCGAGTATTTATGTAATATTTCAAGTCTCTACATTGCGTACATAAAAATATCTCAGCGTTCACACGGACGGACGGACGGACGGATGGACAGACGGACAGGGCTATATCGACTCGTCTTGTCGCGCTGGTCAAGAATATATATACTTTATGGGGTGTGGCATTTTCAAAGGGCTCAGGGTATAAAAACCAAGATCTCTTGGTCAGAGCGAAACCAAGTGTGTGTGCAACTCTTCAGTCGATCCAATAAACAGAGCGTGAAGACTCAAACGGTAAAGAGTTATTCGCGAGTTATGGTTATACATATAGATATTCATATTTATCAATTACTATTTTATCTTGTGTTCCTTGGTGATTATATTTATGCTTGCTTCTTTTATATACAAGATTAATTTTATATACTTTTTCGATATATACAATAAGTCGATAATTGATATAGGCAGTATTACAAGTTTTGATCTAAGTTGCTAGTATGCTAATAGAAATAAAAGGTATTTAGATATTAGACAAGTGATTCCTTATATTGCCTTATGACTATGATTTTTATAATAAAATGAATACCCAAACTTACCTTATATTCATTGGTGGTAATCATCTTGGTCCATTTATCTAATTTCAGTCTCATAGTTTTGCTGAGATAGTTCCAAAAGAATTCTGGCCTGCTATCAGACTGTAACTAACTGTTACCAAAACAGACAATGATAATATATATATTTTCTTACTTCATCAATTTCTTTTTTATCATCGTCACCCATGGTAGAATCACGTTAATAAGATTATATATTCTTTTAAGAAATTATTATAAATGTTTGTTCTATGTGAGAGCAATATAATCTTTAATAAACTACTATGATATTTTAAAAATATATCAAATTTATTTAAAAGCCACAGCCTACTTTTCATATCACATGTAATATTTTCAAACAACTTAAAAATCAAGGCCGAAAATTTTATGGGGAATTCCCAAACAAGCATTATATCCCATTGACAGTGGGAAATCAGGGTATAATGGTTGTTCAGGCATTAACATAGAAATATACATAAATATGTAAACATGTCTTCTACATACTTAACGATAGACGATAGATACACACTCAGCAAAAGACGCATTAGATTTTGGGGTTGAAATTATGCATGAGGCTGGGTATATAAACTAGCCTCAGAATTATATAGATCAGTATTCAACTAAACCCCAACATAGTCAGTGTATTTCTTCATGGTCTTTCCAGCCGGATACAGTAATAAGTACAGCGAGCTTCCAGCTGACAGTATACTGTAATCATTCATGGTCCTTCGAATCGAAGCACTACAGACTAACCACCACCAGAGTCTGTGTATTCACTCATCGAGCGGGATCTAGAAGTGACTGTATTCATTCATGGTCCTTCGAACCAGATCTAGTGACTGAATCATTCATGGTCCTTCGAGTCAGTTGCAGTATTGACTGGAAACCAACACAGTCAAGTACTGCGTGCTTCCAGCTGAGCGTATACAATATTCGATCCCGGTCATAAGAGCCGAAACCACAAATTACTGTGTTTGTGAAAAGATCTTAAAAATTATGTTTGGTTTACTAACCCACGCTGCGAGTAAAGACACAACTCGATCAACCAGATGATCTAAACAAAAACCCTCCAACGGGTCAAGCCAAAAAAGCAATCAGCAATATATGATATATGCATACTGCAGGCCATAGCTAAAAAGGATGAGTTTGCTTTTGTGGATAAGTTGGCAACAGTACTAACTGCCAATCACTCACTGTTGAACAAAATCGGAGTCATCAGCCATCAGTATTTTACAGAGAATATATATATATATATAATAATATATCTCATTTTTTTCATTTATGTAGATTCACGTGAATTTTATGCAATTTAAATTTTTGTTACATTTTGGATACCAGCTTTTTTAACTTATATACTGCCAATTGAAATTCTGTTGCAAATATAACCATGTGAATGAGTTAGCATTTTTATAAAATATAAAAAATTCAATAGAATCTCATATGCTGATTGTTTGGCCAATTATGACAGGCACGTGTTAAGCAGCAAAATATATTTACATTTACACATAAATTGAAACGTGCAAGCGCGTTTGCTTATGCATGGTCACAAAAAATTTCAGTGTCATTCATTCTATCATATTCTTCACCCAAAATTGTTATTGAGTTGTGTTTGCATTTTCAGCCGCTTCTTTAGTTTTGTATTTGTCAAATATCGCACTTTATACGCATACATTCAACCGACCACCGTTTTTGTATGTACACATATATATATACGTTCATATGCGCGCATTTCAGCATTTTCTAAGAATCACAATTGCGATTGATTTATGTTTATATTGTGTTTGCATTAACAGCAGCTTCTATAGTTTTCTATTTGTCAAAAGTCGCTCTTGTAGTGAAGTAGTTTCGGATTTGCCAACAGGCAATGCAAAACTGATTTGGCGCAGAAGGTAGATGAAAAGCGTGTAAGCAAAAGGGTCCGCGCTCGAGACGCGGTGGCGACGGCATGAAAATAGTTGCGCTGCTGTTCGTGCCCACATACATACATACATACATGATGGGTCCTATCTTACCTATAATTGAGTCTATGTGTAATCGATATTTGATATTTACATTTTTTGATGGTATGGTCACACACACAAAAGAAAATAACATAATTGACCTAGGCTATACGAAAAATGATAATTTTAGCAGATAAATTATTTGCAGAACATCAACATTAAATCGAGGCATATGAATTTTGCAGCTGGGCGTTACAAACTTTGTTGCCAATTTGCCACGCCCCCAGTAGGCGCCACGCCCCCTTTCCTAGAAGGAGTCGAAACTGTAAAGTTTGGATGCTTACACTACAAAAATGTTAAAGTTACGGGGTTCGATATACCACGCCCCCAAAGGGGCGTAATATTTATTTTTAGGGACTCAATAGAGGAGGCCCCCAGTTACACAAGCATCCAAATTTGAAGCGTCTAGCTCTAAAAACTGAAGGAGCTTTAAGGTTTTGCGATTTGCCACGGCTTCTGAAGGCGTAGGTGTGTCCGCCATATCTTTTTGATCTTGGGTTGCTTATCCGAGTATATATATCAAATTTCAAGTCTCTAGCATCAATAGTGCTCAAAATATAGCTGAATTTGTAAAATCACACTATATTCAGATCCGATTTGCCATGCCCCCAGTGGGCATGGACATATAATCTTCCCATCAATCTTTATGTAATCGTATCGTTAAGATACGTGCCAAATTTCAGCATTCTAGCTTTAAAACTGTAGAAGGTACAATTTTCCCGATTTGCCACGCCCCCAATGGGCGTAGAAATGTCCGCCATATTTTTTTTAACTTGGGTGGTCAACGCAAGTATACATACCAAATTGCAAATCTTTATAATTCGAGGGTATAAACGAATATATATGTTTCAAATTTCAAGTCTCTAGCTTCAATAGCATAGATGAATATTTCATTCATATAGACAGACGGACAGAGAGGAAGACATTGCACAAAACCAATATACTCGTTTTCCCTTTGGGAAACGAGTATAAAAAGTCATTTGAAAACAATTGTAATCTAAGTATTCGGTAGAAAGTTCGTAATTCTGTTGATTCGATACGAAGCAATAAATGCAACGGCTCCTGTAGCAAAGTTAAAGTTGGCAGTTTTACTGAACCCTCTGGACAGCCAATCATTACGTTCCACATTTCCATTTGGCACAACGCTCACAAACATAATGCATTGGTCAAATGTAATAATCAATATTAAAACATACCCAAACGGTGGTCATGGCATTGATATCTGTGTATTTGTTAATGCAACAGTCTCCAGTAGAGAAATATTTTTTTACGAAATTTGGGGCCAAGCAGGTGTGGTATAAAGAATCTAAAAATCCAACTTATCTCCAAAATCTTCGTATTATTTACACGAAACTAAATAATACATTTTACAACCTAGATTCAACGCACAAAAATCGAATTAAAGTAAGAGTGCTCTAGTCGAGACTGCTCAACTAGGAGATACCATGAGCCCTGTGAAGAGCCACATTTCAAATCATTAAAGGCTTTTATTATGTATATGTATGCAATAGAATAATTTGAAATGTGAAAGCATACACGCATAAGCACGAACTTTGCTAACTGCACGGTCGACGCAGCGACTGCACTTGGGCTGCAATGTGGGCATTACTATGGGAACTTAATTGTTGAATAACTTTTCTTAGCGATGAACTAAGTGCATCAAACATTCACAACTTATTAATGGCATTCATTTGTAAGCACAAGTCTCTAGTATTTGATTTGCACATTTAACAAATAGGGGGCTATTGGGGACGAATGGGGCGTGGCATCCAAAATCTAAAGATTACGTAATCTCCGTATTCTTTAGTCGTAACTACATAGCTCAAACGATGTACAAACCACGCCTTGAAAAAACTTTATGATTATCGATAAATGCTCATAAAATTGAAATGGAATGAGTTATCGGAAAAAAACTTGTGCAGCGTATGGTATTATCGAGTATTTATGTAATATTTCAAGTCTCTACATTGCGTACATAAAAATATCTCAGCGTTCACACGGACGGACAGACGGACAGGGCTATATCGACTCGTCTTGTCGCGCTGGTCAAGAATATATATACTTTATGGGGTGTGGCATTTTCAAAGGGCTCAGGGTATAAAAACCAAGATCTCTTGGTCAGAGCGAAACCAAGTGTGTGTGCAACTCTTCAGTCGATCCAATAAACAGAGCGTGAAGACTCAAACGGTAAAGAGTTATTCGCGAGTTATGGTTATACATATAGATATTCATATTTATCAATTACTATTTTATCTTGTGTTCCTTGGTGATTATATTTATGCTTGCTTCTTTTATATACAAGATTAATTTTATATACTTTTTCGATATATACAATAAGTCGATAATTGATATAGGCAGTATTACAAGTTTTGATCTAAGTTGCTAGTATGCTAATAGAAATAAAAGGTATTTAGATATTAGACAAGTGATTCCTTATATTGCCTTATGACTATGATTTTTATAATAAAATGAATACCCAAACTTACCTTATATTCATTGGTGGTAATCATCTTGGTCCATTTATCTAATTTCAGTCTCATAGTTTTGCTGAGATAGTTCCAAAAGAATTCTGGCCTGCTATCAGACTGTAACTAACTGTTACCAAAACAGACAATGATAATATATATATTTTCTTACTTCATCAATTTCTTTTTTATCATCGTCACCCATGGTAGAATCACGTTAATAAGATTATAGATTCTTTTAAGAAATTATTATAAATGTTTGTTCTATGTGAGAGCAATATAATCTTTAATAAACTACTATGATATTTTAAAAATATATCAAATTTATTTAAAAGCCACAGCCTACTTTTCATATCACATGTAATATTTTCAAACAACTTAAAAATCAAGGCCGAAAATTTTATGGGGAATTCCCAAACAAGCATTATATCCCATTGACAGTGGGAAATCAGGGTATAATGGTTGTTCAGGCATTAACATAGAAATATACATAAATATGTAAACATGTCTTCTACATACTTAACGATAGACGATAGATACACACTCAGCAAAAGACGCATTAGATTTTGGGGTTGAAATTATGCATGAGGCTGGGTATATAAACTAGCCTCAGAATTATATAGATCAGTATTCAACTAAACCCCAACATAGTCAGTGTATTTCTTCATGGTCTTTCCAGCCGGATACAGTAATAAGTACAGCGAGCTTCCAGCTGACAGTATACTGTAATCATTCATGGTCCTTCGAATCGAAGCACTACAGACTAACCACCACCAGAGTCTGTTTATTCACTCATCGAGCGGGATCTAGAAGTGACTGTATTCATTCATGGTCCTTCGAACCAGATCTAGTGACTGAATCATTCATGGTCCTTCGAGTCAGTTGCAGTATTGACTGGAAACCAACACAGTCAAGTACTGCGTGCTTCCAGCTGAGCGTATACAATATTCGATCCCGGTCATAAGAGCCGAAACCACAAATTACTGTGTTTGTGAAAAGATCTTAAAAATTATGTTTGGTTTACTAACCCACGCTGCGAGTAAAGACACAACTCGATCAACCAGATGATCTAAACAAAAACCCTCCAACGGGTCAAGCCAAAAAAGCAATCAGCAATATATGATATATGCATACTGCAGGCCATAGCTAAAAAGGATGAGTTTGCTTTTGTGGATAAGTTGGCAACAGTACTAACTGCCAATCACTCACTGTTGAACAAAATCGGAGTCATCAGCCATCAGTATTTTACAGAGAATATATATATATATATATATAATAATATATCTCATTTTTTTCATTTATGTAGATTCACGTGAATTTTATGCAATTTAAATTTTTGTTACATTTTGGATACCAGCTTTTTTAACTCATATACTGCCAATTGAAATTCTGTTGCAAATATAACCATGTGAATGAGTTAGCATTTTTATAAAATATAAAAAATTCAATAGAATCTCATATGCTGAAAGTTTCATCAAGTTCCGTTAAGTCAGTCGCAATCTATTAAACAAAACGTTTGGCCAATTATGACAGGCACGTGTTAAGCAGCAAAATATATTTACATTTACACATAAATTGAAACGTGCAAGCGCGTTTGCTTATGCATGGTCACAAAAAATTTCAGTGTCATTCATTCTATCATATTCTTCAACCAAAATTGTTATTGAGTTGTGTTTGCATTTTCAGCCGCTTCTTTAGTTTTGTATTTGTCAAATATCGCACTTTATACGCATACATTCAACCGACCACCGTTTTTGTATGTACACATATATATATACGTTCATATGCGCGCATTTCAGCATTTTCTAAGAATCACAATTCCGATTGATTTATGTTTATATAGTGTTTGCATTAGCAGCAGCTTCTATAGTTTTCTATTTGTCAAAAGTCGCCCTTGTAGTGAAGTAGTTTCTGATTTGCCAACAGGCAATGCAAAACTGATTTGGCGCAGAAGGTAGATGAAAAGCATGTAAGCAAAAGGGTCCGCGCTCGAGACGCGGTGGCGACGGCATGAAAATAGTTGCGCTGCTGTTCGTGCCCACATACATACATACATACATGATGGGTCCTATCTTACCTATAATTGAGTCTATGTGTAATCGATATTTGATATTAACATTTTTTGATGGTATGGTCACACACACAAAAGAAAATAACATAATTGACCTAGGCTATACGAAAAATGATAATTTTAGCAGATAAATTATTTGCAGAACATCAACATTAAATCGAGGCATATGAATTTTGCAGCTGGGCGTTACAAACTTTGTTGCCAATTTGCCACGCCCCCTTTCCTAGAAGGAGTCGAAACTGTAAAGTTTGGATGCTTACACTACAAAAATGTTAAAGTTACGGGGTTCGAGAAACCACGCCCCCAAAGGGGCGTAATATTTATTTTTAGGGAATCAATAGAGGAGGCCCCCAGTTACACAAGCATCCAAATTTGAAGCGTCTAGCTCTAAAAACTGAAGGAGCTTTAAGGTTTTGCGATTTGCCACGGCTTCTAAAGGCGTAGGTGTGTCCGCCATATCTTTTTGATCTTGGGTTGCTTATCCGAGTATATATATCAAATTTCAAGTCTCTAGCATCAATAGTGCTCAAAATATAGCTGAATTTGTAAAATCACTCTATATTCAGATCCGATTTGCCATGCCCCCAGTGGGCATGGACATATAATCTTCCCATCAATCTTTATATAATCGTATCGTTAAGATACGTGCCAAATTTCAGCATTCTAGCTTTAAAACTGTAGAAGGTACAATTTTCCCGATTTGCCACGCCCCCAATGGGCGTAGAAATGTCCGCCATATTTTTTTTAACTTGGGTGGTCAACGCAAGTATACATACCAAATTGCAAATCTTTATAATTCGAGGGTATAAACGAATATATATGTTTCAAATTTCAAGTCTCTAGCTTCAATAGCATAGATGAATATTTCATTCATATAGACAGACGGACAGAGAGGAAGACATTGCACAAAACCAATATACTCTTTTTCCCTTTGGGAAACGAGTATAAAAAGTCATTTGAAAACAATTGTAATCTAAGTATTCGGTAGAAAGTTCGTAATTCTGTTGATTCGATACGAAGCAATAAATGCAACGGCTCCTGTAGAAAAGTGAAAGTTGGCAGTTTTACTGAAACCTCTGGACAGCCAATCATTACGTTCCACATTTCCATTCGGCACAACGCTCACAAACATAATGCATTGGTCAAATGTAATAATCAATATTAAAACATACCCAAACGGTGGTCATGGCATTGATATCTGTGTATTTGTTAATGCAACAGTCTCCAGTAGAGAAATATTTTTTTACGAAATTTGGGGCCAAGCAGGTGTGATATAAAGAATCTAAAAATCCAACTTATCTCTAAAATCTTCGTATTATTTACACGAAACTAAATAATACATTTTACAGCCTAGATTCAATGGTATACTACCAACGCACAAAAATCGAATTAAAGTAAGAGTGCTCTAGTCGAGACTGCTCAACTAGGATATACCATGAGCCCTGTGAAGAGCCACATTTCAAATCATTCTAGGCTAGAATGATTTAAAATGTGAAAGCATGCACGCATAAGCACGAACTTTGCTAACTGCACAGTCGACGCAGCGACTGCACTTGGGCTGCAATGTGGGCATTACTATGGGAACTTAATTGTTGAATAACTTTTCTTAGCGATGAACTAATTGCATCAAACATTCACAACCTATTAATGGCATTCATTTGTAAGCACAAGTCTCTAGTATTTGATTTGCACATTTAACAAATAGGGGGCTATTGGTGTAGAATGGGTCGTTGCATCCAATATATAAAGATTACGTAATCTCCGTATTCTTTAGTCGTAACTACATAGCAAATTTGAAGCTCAAACGATGTACAAACCACGCCTTGAAAAAACTTTATGATTATCGATAAATGCTCATAAAATTGAAATGGAATGAGTTATCGGAAAAAAACTTGTGCAGCGTATGGTATTATCGAGTATTTATGTAATATTTCAAGTCTCTACATTGCGTACATAAAAATATCTCAGCGTTCACACGGACGGACGGACGGACGGATGGACAGACGGACAGGGCTATATCGACTCGTCTTGTCGCGCTGGTCAAGAATATATATACTTTATGGGGTGTGGCATTTTCAAAGGGCTCAGGGTATAAAAACCAAGATCTCTTGGTCAGAGCGAAACCAAGTGTGTGTGCAACTCTTCAGTCGATCCAATAAACAGAGCGTGAAGACTCAAACGGTAAAGAGTTATTCGCGAGTTATGGTTATACATATAGATATTCATATTTATCAATTACTATTTTATCTTGTGTTCCTTGGTGATTATATTTATGCTTGCTTCTTTTATATACAAGATTAATTTTATATACTTTTTCGATATATACAATAAGTCGATAATTGATATAGGCAGTATTACAAGTTTTGATCTAAGTTGCTAGTATGCTAATAGAAATAAAAGGTATTTAAATATTACACAACTGATTCCTTATATTGCCTTATGACTATGATTTTTATAATAAAATGAATACCCACACTTACCTTATATTCATGGGTGGTTATCATCTTGGTCCATTTATCTAATTTCAGTCTCATAGTTTTGCTGAGATAGTTCCAAAAGAATTCTGGCCTGCTATCAGACTGTAACTAACGGTTACCAAAACAGACAATGATAATATATACATTTTCTTACGTCATCAATTTCTTTTTTATCATCGTCACCCATGGTAGAATCACGTTAATAAGATTATAAATTCTTTTAAGAAATTATTATAAATGTTTGTTCTATGTGAGAGCAATATAATCTTTAATAAACTACTATGATATTTTAAAAATATATCAAATTTATTTAAAAGCCACAGCCTACTTTTCATATCACATGTAATATTTTCAAACAACTTAAAAATCAAGGCCGAAAATTTTATGGGGAATTCCCAAACAAGCATTATATCCCATTGACAGTGGGAAATCAGGGTATAATGGTTGTTCAGGCATTAACATAGAAATATACATAAATATGTAAACATGTCTTCTACATACTTAACGATAGACGATAGATACACACTCAGCAAAAGACGCATTAGATTTTGGGGTTGAAATTATGCATGAGGCTGGGTATATAAACTAGCCTCAGAATTATATAGATCAGTATTCAACTAAACCCCAACATAGTCAGTGTATTTCTTCATGGTCTTTCCAGCCGGATACAGTAATAAGTACAGCGAGCTTCCAGCTGACAGTATACTGTAATCATTCATGGTCCTTCGAATCGAAGCACTACAGACTAACCACCACCAGAGTCTGTGTATTCACTCATCGAGCGGGATCTAGAAGTGACTGTATTCATTCATGGTCCTTCGAATCAGATCTAGTGACTGAATCATTCATGGTCCTTCGAGTCAGTTGCAGTATTGACTGGAAACCAACACAGTCAAGTACTGCGTGCTTCCAGCTGAGCGTATACAATATTCGATCCCGGTCATAAGAGCCGAAACCACAAATTACTGTGTTTGTGAAAAGTTCTTAAAAATTATGTTTGGTTTACTAACCCACGCTGTGAGTAAAGACACAACTCGATCAACCAGATGATCTAAACAAAAACCCTCCAACAGGTCAAGCCAAAAAAGCAATCAGCAATATATGATATATGCATACTGCAGGCCATAGCTAAAAAGGATGAGTTTGCTTTTGTGGATAAGTTGGCAACAGTACTAACTGCCAATCACTCACTGTTGAACAAAATCGGAGTCATCAGCCATCAGTATTTTACAGAGAATATATATATATATATAATAATATATCTCATTTTTTTCATTTATGTAGATTCACGTGAATTTTATGCAATTTAAATTTTTGTTACATTTTGGATACCAGCTTTTTTAACTCATATACTGCCAATTGAAATTCTGTTGCAAATATAACCATGTGAATGAGTTAGCATTTTTATAAAATATAAAAAATTCAATAGAATCTTATATGCTGAAAGTTTCATCAAGTTCCGTTAAGTCAGTCGCAATCTATTAAACAAAACGTTTGGCCAATTATGACAGGCACGTGTTAAGCAGCAAAATATATTTACATTTACACATAAATTGAAACGTGCAAGCGCGTTTGCTTATGCATGGTCACAAAAAATTTCAGTGTCATTCATTCTATCATATTCTTCAACCAAAATTGTTATTGAGTTGTGTTTGCATTTTCAGCCGCTTCTTTAGTTTTGTATTTGTCAAATATCGCACTTTATACGCATACATTCAACCGACCACCGTTTTTGTATGTACACATATATATATACGTTCATATGCGCGCATTTCAGCATTTTCTAAGAATCACAATTGCGATTGATTTATGTTTATATAGTGTTTGCATTAGCAGCAGCTTCTATAGTTTTCTATTTGTCAAAAGTCGCGCTTGTAGTGAAGTAGTTTCTGATTTGCCAACAGGCAATGCAAAACTGATTTGGCGCAGAAGGTAGATGAAAAGCATGTAAGCAAAAGGGTCCGCGCTCGAGACGCGGTGGCGACGGCATGAAAATAGTTGCGCTGCTGTTCGTGCCCACATACATACATACATACATGATGGGTCCTATCTTACCTATAATTGAGTCTATGTGTAATCGATATTTGATATTAACATTTTTTGATGGTATGGTCACACACACAAAAGAAAATAACATAATTGACCTAGGCTGTACGAAAAATGATAATTTTAGCAGATAAATTATTTGCAGAACATCAACATTAAATCGAGGCATATGAATTTTGCAGCTGGGCGTTACAAACTTTGTTGCCAATTTGCCACGCCCCCTTTCCTAGAAGGAGTCGAAACTGTAAAGTTTGGATGCTTACACTACAAAAATGTTAAAGTTACGGGGTTCGATATACCACGCCCCCAAAGGGGCGTAATATTTATTTTTAGGGAATCAATAGAGGAGGCCCCCAGTTACACAAGCATCCAAATTTGAAGCGTCTAGCTCTAAAAACTGAAGGAGCTTTAAGGTTTTGCGATTTGCCACGGCTTCTGAAGGCGTAGGTGTGTCCGCCATATCTTTTTGATCTTGGGTTGCTTATCCGAGTATATATATCAAATTTCAAGTCTCTAGCATCAATAGTGCTCAAAATATAGCTGAATTTGTAAAATCACTCTATATTCAGATCCGATTTGCCATGCCCCCAGTGGGCATGGACATATAATCTTCCCATCAATCTTTATATAATCGTATCGTTAAGATACGTGCCAAATTTCAGCATTCTAGCTTTAAAACTGTAGAAGGTACAATTTTCCCGATTTGCCACGCCCCCAATGGGCGTAGAAATGTCCGCCATATTTTTTTTAACTTGGGTGGTCAACGCAAGTATACATACCAAATTGCAAATCTTTATAATTCGAGGGTATAAACGAATATATATGTTTCAAATTTCAAGTCTCTAGCTTCAATAGCATAGATGAATATTTCATTCATATAGACAGACGGACAGAGAGGAAGACATTGCACAAAACCAATATACTCTTTTTCCCTTTGGGAAACGAGTATAAAAAGTCATTTGAAAACAATTGTAATCTAAGTATTCGGTAGAAAGTTCGTAATTCTGTTGATTCGATACGAAGCAATAAATGCAACGGCTCCTGTAGAAAAGTGAAAGTTGGCAGTTTTACTGAACCCTCTGGACAGCCAATCATTACGTTCCACATTTCCATTCGGCACAACGCTCACAAACATAATGCATTGGTCAAATGTAATAATCAATATTAAAACATACCCAAACGGTGGTCATGGCATTGATATCTGTGTATTTGTTAATGCAACAGTCTCCAGTAGAGAAATATTTTTTTACGAAATTTGGGGCCAAGCAGGTGTGGTATAAAGAATCTAAAAATCCAACTTATCTCTAAAATCTTCGTATTATTTACACGAAACTAAATAATACATTTTACAGCCTAGATTCAATGGTATACTACCAACGCACAAAAATCGAATTAAAGTAAGAGTGCTCTAGTCGAGACTGCTCAACTAGGATATACCATGAGCCCTGTGAAGAGCCACATTTCAAATCATTCTAGGCTAGAATGATTTAAAATGTGAAAGCATGCACGCATAAGCACGAACTTTGCTAACTGCACAGTCGACGCAGCGACTGCACTTGGGCTGCAATGTGGGCATTACTATGGGAACTTAATTGTTGAATAACTTTTCTTAGCGATGAACTAAGTGCATCAAACATTCACAACTTATTAATGGCATTCATTTGTAAGCACAAGTCTCTAGTATTTGATTTGCACATTTAACAAATAGGGGGCTATTGGGGACGAATGGGGCGTGGCATCCAAAATCTAAAGATTACGTAATCTCCGTATACTTTAGTCGTAACTACATAGCTCAAACGATGTACAAACCACGCCTTGAAAAAACTTTATGATTATCGATAAATGCTCATAAAATTGAAATGGAATGAGTTATCGGAAAAAAACTTGTGCAGCGTATGGTATTATCGAGTATTTATGTAATATTTCAAGTCTCTACATTGCGTACATAAAAATATCTCAGCGTTCACACGGACGGACGGACGGACGGATGGACAGACGGACAGGGCTATATCGACTCGTCTTGTCGCGCTGGTCAAGAATATATATACTTTATGGGGTGTGGCATTTTCAAAGGGCTCAGGGTATAAAAACCAAGATCTCTTGGTCAGAGCGAAACCAAGTGTGTGTGCAACTCTTCAGTCGATCCAATAAACAGAGCGTGAAGACTCAAACGGTAAAGAGTTATTCGCGAGTTATGGTTATACATATAGATATTCATATTTATCAATTACTATTTTATCTTGTGTTCCTTGGTGATTATATTTATGCTTGCTTCTTTTATATACAAGATTAATTTTATATACTTTTTCGATATACAATAAGTCGATAATTGATTTAGGCAGTATTAAAAGTTTTGATCTAAGTTGCTAGTATGCTAATAGAAATAAAAGGTATTTAAATATTACACAACTGATTCCTTATATTGCCTTATGACTATGATTTTTATAATAAAATGAATACCCACACTTACCTTATATTCATGGGTGGTTATCATCTTGGTCCATTTATCTAATTTCAGTCTCATAGTTTTGCTGAGATAGTTCCAAAAGAATTCTGGCCTGCTATCAGACTGTAACTAACGGTTACCAAAACAGACAATGATAATATATACATTTTCTTACGTCATCAATTTCTTTTTTATCATCGTCACCCATGGTAGAATCACGTTAATAAGATTATAGATTCTTTTAAGAAATTATTATAAATGTTTGTTCTATGTGAGAGCAATAAAATCTTTAATAAACTAATATGATATTTTAAAAATATATCAAATTTATTTAAAAGCCACAGCCTACTTTTCATATCACATGTAATATTTTCAAACAACTTAAAAATCAAGGCCGAAAATTTTATAGGGAATTCCCAAACAAGCATTATATCCCATTGACAGTGGGAAATCAGAGTATAATGGTTGTTCAGGCATTAACATAGAAATATACATAAATATGTAAACATGTCTTCTACATACTTAACGATAGACGATAGATACACACTCAGCAATAGACGCATTAGATTTTGGGGTTGAAATTATGCATGAGGCTGGGTATATAAACTAGCCTCAGAATTATATAGATCAGTATTCAACTAAACCCCAACATAGTCAGTGTATTTCTTCATGGTCTTTCCAGCCGGATACAGTAATAAGTACAGCGAGCTTCCAGCTGACAGTATACTGTAATCATTCATGGTCCTTCGAATCGAAGCACTACAGACTAAACACCACCAGAGTCTGTGTATTCACTCATCGAGCAGGATCTAGAAGTGACTGTATTCATTCATGGTCCTTCGAACCAGATCTAGTGACTGAATCATTCATGGTCCTTCGAGTCAGTTGCAGTATTGACTGGAAACCAACACAGTCAAGTACTGCGTGCTTCCAGCTGAGCGTATACAATATTCGATCCCGGTCATAAGAGCCGAAACCACAAATTACTGTGTTTGTGAAAAGTTCTTAAAAATTATGTTTGGCTTACTAATCCACGCTGCGAGTAAAGACACAAACTCGATCAACCAGATGATCTAAACAAAAAACCTCCAACGGGTCAAGCCAAAAAAGCAATCAGCAATATATGATATATGATATATGCATACTGCAGGCCATAGCTAAAAAGGATGAGTTTGCTGTTGTGGATAAGTTGGCAACAGTACTAACTGCCAATCACTCACTGTTGAACAAAATCGGAGTCATCAGCCATCAGGATTTTACAGAGAATATATATATAGTCGCATATCCGGCACCTCATACACTCATATACAACTACGCATCTAGAATCATCTAGACTCTGACCAAAGTCCAGTTCAAGACTTTCATAAACAATCTTTGCACTCATAATATAAACAATTGTCCCCCAATCGCATAGCATAAACAATTGAGCATAAGCTCCCCAAATTCACGAAAAGCGTGAGAACGCTTAATCAGCATTTCCCCAATAAATGTAAACTTTCCCAAGAAGCTCACACACACATAGAACGAACATATGTAAAACTCACAAACACATAGAAAACCCAATACGTATAAATATAGCACTAAGAACAATTGTATCTTCAGTATAAGTTTCGCCGCCGATAAGCCTAATACGTTTTCGATTAAAATAGAAGTTTATATTCAAAATAAAGTTTATATATTTTTTTTCTTAAATATATTAACAAAAAACATTAATGGCGCAGCCGGTAGGATTAGTGTATTGAATTCAAGATCAGTATTTTACTAATCCGCCAAAGAATTTACGCGACGCGACGTGTTGTGTAAATCTGCAACAGACTTCAAGAAAATTAATAGATCCGCTGGACTATTAAGAAGTTCTGTGTAAATAGTACTTATGTCTGGGCCTTACACATCATTGAATTGATCCCTGTAAGCCATAAGTACTACAACAATAACCGTTCAACTTAAAATTACGCCAACTGAGTGCTGTAATTGTTGAACAAAAACATTTTTAAATTGGGTTCATCAATTGTGTAAAAAGTGAATAAAACAAAACAATTAAAAGTGATCGTTATACAAAATTAAAGTGAACAAAACGAATAAAGAAACATAATAAAAAGTGAAAAAAAAAAAAAGAAAAGAAAAAACAAAAAAGTGAACTTACAAAACATTAATCTTCAATAAAACCTATACCAATATTAAAAAAAAAAAAAAAAAGTGAAGAAACATAAAAACATTCTACAAAATGGCGCAAGAATTGTCAGAATCAAACTTAAACCACGCACTGTCATCCCTAAGACAGGTGCCCAGCTACGATGGAAATCCGGAGACATTGAGCTCATTCATTAGAAGAATCGACTATATATTGAGTCTATACCCGACGAAAGATATCCGACAACATAACATATTATACGGGACCATAGAGATGCAACTCTGCGGGGAAGCGCAACGCATTTCTCAACTGGCAATGGCAAACAACTGGTTGGAACTTCGAACGGCGCTGATCAGTGAATTAAAAACCCACACCCCATTCGAGGAACTTTTGAGAAGATTGTATAACACCAACTACAACGGAAATCTTCG